>CAKAOI010047324.1:73454-84654 GCA_916701655.1 Sebastiscus albofasciatus
TTTATGGTCTATTTGACTCTAAATGGGACCATAATTTACTAAATGAACATCATACTGTATTGAGGAAGACTTAAACCAGCAACTGAGACCATAATCTCATGTTTACAATGTTTACTGAGGTAATAAATCAAGTGAGAAGTATGCTCATTGTCTCATAGACTTCTATACAATCTGACTTCTTTCTGCAACCAGAGGAGTCGCCCCCTGCTGGCTGTTAGAAAGAATGCAAGTTTAAGGCTCTTCAGCACTGGCTTCACTTTTCAACACCTCCACAGCACGCATGCCACACATCCATGCCCTACGTTAATTTGCAGATGTTGTTGATGTACACACTCCATTGTTCATGTGAGTTAATAAATGATGTTTGGTTTTTGTATAACCTTGCGTTGACTTCCTTTTTGTCACATTCCCTGAGCCAGTTTATGACAATACACATCCAACACCTGTATGTGCACCTTAATGGATATCCTGTATGTTCTTCTCTGTGTCAGTTTTCTTGGCCTGTGTTTTTTATGACTTGCAGTTTTTATTTTAAACTATACACATCAGTCATACCAAGATGACACATTCGATTTCAGAATGACTCAATCTCCCCACCTCCACCCCCACTACTATCCAACACGGAAGCAAGAGGGGTTTATCTGCATGTTGTAATAGGTGCAGCTTGCAAAGTATCTGGGTACTAACAGTCTATTTTTCTTCTTACATTACACTTGTTGCCCAGTGTTGCATAAATGATGTGATGTGTTTCTGTGGTTTAAAGATGCTTCTCATCATTATTGAAGGAAACAAGCCACAAACATTCAAGTAGATTCCACTTTAGATGCAAAAGCAACTTCTCAATGGGATAACAGAGCTGCTCCTTATACTACAGTCACATTAGCGATAACTATAGCAACCCAAAGAAGATGAGGGGGGACAGTGTCAGTGTTTCTAGGAAGTCAGAGGTGTGAGATGTGTGAAGTTGTGGTGGCTGTTTGTAGTTATTTCCAGTCTTCTTTTGCATACCCACATGTCTAGTAGGTGCTGCAGAAGATTAGCTGTAAATTCTTGTCACAGTGATTTTGTAATTCACAATTTGGCAAGCGTCTAGCTAATTCAGCAATTGAAACACTTGAGGTAAAACAGGTGTGTTTGAGTGCACCGGACAAGCAGCCATTATCAACCAAATCAGATTCTTCTTCTTGTCATCAAGTTGAATCTAAACAGCAGTAACAAGCCCAGGTGCATGATTAGATGTCTGGCTGCCCACCAGCTCTGATTACTCACAACATTTCTTTTTCTTTTTTTTTTTTTTCCAATGAGAGGAAGAGAACCATTTGAATGGTAGCTGCTTTTCAAAGCGGACATCAGCACTGTCCATTGAAACAAAGTGTGGCCCAGGGCAGAGAGGCAGGCCCAGGCATGAACTGTACATTTCACCTTTCTAATCCAGCCTGGGAAGACGTCTTTGAGTAAAATGGGAACACTTAATTAATTCTCAGACAAGGAGAATAAACACTTGTGCTTTCTAAGCATGCACGTATTTAACTTTATGGCACAAAATGTCTAGTTAAAAATGTAGCAGAAAATATTCAAATTATAGAGGAAGTCATCCTCTTGAATTCACAAATATTTCTGCTACCCAACATCTGGATTTAAAAACCTGCTGACTTGCTGCTTGGTATGTTTTTTTAATCAGAATTTGATTTATATATATTACATATTTATTATATGTATTCTATATATTATATATGAGGTGTCAGCTGCAGTTGTGGCAAACTGAACAAGCTTGTCATTTGTTAACTTGGCTTCCATTTCCACCATGTGGTAGACATGAGTACTGCAGCCTTGTCTCTTATAGTAACGGACCGCTGGGTGTGAGCTTGTGACACTTAACGTTACAGACATTTCAAAATTTTCAGAGGTAGTCCTTCTGAATTCATTTCAACAAGTTGTTTTTCAAGCTCTGTGTGAGTCAGGCTGCTGCGCAGACTTTCAGATTTCCTTCCCATAAAAGTCACACCTACTGTGCTTACCATCAATTCATTAACATCTTGTGGCTTGACAAAGTTGCTTGACATGTAGTTAAAATCTAACATTATTTTATTTCATATTCATTATGCTGACAAATCAATGTCTGTAGTGGAGAACAACACATGCTCTATTCAGCACTACAATGCTTTGTATGCCTACAGGATGTTCACACTATCTCACAGAATCTCTGTGTGTTAGAGTGCGGAGAGCTCACAAACTCTACTTCCCTTTAATCAGTTTAACTGATCTTAAGAAAGAGGAAGGAAGATGGCACACAATTAGCCCACAAAACATTTAAAAATTCACAACTCTGTTGGCTAAAACTCAAACTGTGAAAGTCCTTTTCTCTGAGCTTCATGATCAGTCAGAGGTTTGTTCTCACCTTTCTGCTCCTCCTGTACTTCAGGTTTGGCCTCTGGTTCTTGTGGCTCTTTAGCAGTAGTTTCTGTACTTTCAAAGGTTAGCAGACCTGAAAAGCATACACAGATCAGGATATATAAATGTTTCTGCAACAACAGAATAGCACATTTAGATTCACAACACTGATGTTAATATACAATAATGTGGGTGTGCTGGACTGACCGTTCTGAGGTGTAGCATCACCAGGCAGCTCAGGCTCCACGGTGCTGAGAGGGATGTTGGCTTCATCCGGTCTGGACGTGAAGTCCACAGAGTAGCGCTGTAAGAAGAGGGGATTCAGATACACACATATTAGTGCCACAAAGTTGAAGGAATGGTTCGACATGTCAGTACGCTAAATATGAAGTAGGGGTGTCGCGATATACCGATATTGACGATAACCGTGATATTTAAAAAGGAAATATTGATATCATGTTAATAATACACATACGATAATATTGTGTAAATAATCCAGCGCCTCTTAAAGGGGCAGTAGGCAGTATATTTTGTGGCATCATTGGGAAAAAATTCCATAATAACCTTTCAGCATATTGTAATTCAAGTGTTCTGAGAGATAACTAGACTTCTGCACCTCATCATGGCTCTGTTTTCAGACTTTAGAAAATCTTGGCTGTGCTCCGGTCATGTGACCGGAACTTGACGTTCCTTCACCAGATTTCACAATGGCTGCTGCATCACAAACTTTCTCATTTTACAGCTAAACCGTACACTACAAGATGATTCTGAAAACATTTGAGGAGAAAAATAGGCATTAATGTAACATAATATTGAGTCATATTTGATCAGCGCTGCCTAGTTTGACCGTTTGGTCGGAGTTTGCGAGTGATTGACAGCCGACTCTCATAGACAGCAGATGGACAGCAGACCTCAGATCAGCTCTGACTGCTTGTTTTTCCTCCGGTCTGTGAAATCTTGCAGATGCCGTTAGGAGCACACCAGAGGACACCGGAGGACACAGAGGCAAATGTTTTTTTTCAGGTTACCTGTTTCATGTACTACCGTCAGGATATAGTGACCGTCTTATAAAATTAACTTTTTTAAATCATATTTGCTCCAATCTCGCCTACTTCAGCTTCAAATCATTTTATATGTAGGCTACGGTTATGGATTACAGACCATCTCTCCACCTCCCTACACTCATATTTTGAGTGTCATTCATTTACCAAAAAAGAGACAAAATGCACAATAAACATAGTTTAAGATTAATTTGACTGATAGCATTATTATTATTATTATTATTGTTATTATTAATAATAATAATTTTCTATAGATATCGCGATAATACCGTTATAGTGAATTATTTTGGCCATGTTAATCGTGTAGTGAAAATCAGCCCTGAAAGCTACTGCCAGCAGGTGGTTAGCTTAGCTTAGCATAAAAGACTGGAATAAAGGGGAAAGAGTTAGCTTGTCTCTGTCCAAAAGTGAAAACAAATGCGTCTACCAACACCTCTAAAGCCACTAATTAACACGTTATGTCTCATTTGTTTCATCAGTAAGCCAAGAAATAACTATTCCTTGCTTGATAGTGGAAGCCAAGAGCTAATGTACTTACTCTTCCTCTCTTCCGTGCGAAGTAGCAGGCGACTCCAAATCCAATGGCCACGAGGATGATCACAACCAGGATGATGATGCCTGAAGGAGGTAAAAGTTTGTTGTAGAATATTTATTAAGTCAACATTTGCTCAAATTGAGGCTATGCAATGTGGCCCCAGACACGGACAAATATCTACTGTTTATGGTTAAACGTACAGTTAGACTCAAAAATACATTGAGGTGTGACATCGTGTGCTGCAGTACATTTCAATGTAACTCACCGATGTTGTCACCTCCTGCCGTAGCAGCTGGCTTAGCCGTGGTGCCTGTAAAAAAAATACAAAACAAGATTATTTTTCAAAAGCTAGGATGCCAGTAGCTATAAACCTGGACTGACATTTTCTAACCTGGACTGTGTTTCTAGTCGCTGCGAATGAGAAGTCAAATTGTATATTGTCAGAGGAAAGCTGCTTCCTGGTGTTACCTGTGTGATCTATCAGAAGTACGTGACAGAAAACACACAAAACTAAATTGCTACATTTTTAAAATTATTTTAATATTTTTGATTTAAAGATATATTCAAAAACACTAAAAGAAAAGCAAAAGATAGATGCAGTGGGGTCACATTTCCTGACAACAGCCGCCAGAAATGGTGACCTCAAATGTTGCTAGCTAGCTCCTCTGCGGTCACAGATTTCTGTGTAACACCTGTCCTGTTCACCGGATTTGATTCATTATAAATTACATATTCCACTGGTTTGAAGCTGCTTTAACAGATTTGTTTTGCGACTTTGGGGCAGTAATACAGTCTGAAATCAAAACAGTGACATCATAGTCATAATTGCCTATTTACACTTTTAGCGTGTTTCTGTCCACCTGTTGAATATAAGTCCAATATTGACTTTCCTCAGTCTCTGTCAACTCCAGAGGGAAATATCTGGCTGTTTAGCTGCTAAATGCCTCGCTGCGTTCACCTGCTAGTCGCTGACTTTGTCTGTCAGCCCTTTAATAACAGTGTATACTATCAGAGTTTTTGGTGAGAGTGAACCAAGACAGTAAAGTTGTAAAACTGAAAACGATAAGTTAAAAGATGCTAAAATGCTCCGTAGAGCTGCAGTCACCTTTCACAGTATGTAGGCCTGTGATCCATTGTTTAGCAAAAATATTGTTATATTATAATCAGGAGTGTCAAAGTTAACACGATAATAATGCGTTAACCCAAATCCGTTTTTAACGCAACTTGCAATTTTTAGGTTGTAGCGGGCTCGTCGCGAAGGAGGCTAAATAACGCTCCAAACTTGCGCTAATTTTTGGTGAGGAAAAAATGGCATGGCCATATTCAAAGGAGTCCCTTGACCTCTGACCTCAAGATATGTGAATGAAAATGGGTTCTATGGGTACCCACGAGTCTCCCCTTTACAAACATGCCCACTTTATGATAATCACATGCAGTTTTTGAGCAAATCATAGTCAAGTCAGCACACTGACACACTGACAGCTGTTGTTGCCTTTTGGGCATGTTATGATTTGAGCATATTGTTTTATGCTAAATGCAGTACCTGTGAGAGTTTTTGGACATAAGTTAAAAATAAAAAAAGAATATATAAATACATTTGCATAAACAAGCATATTTGCCCAATCTCATGTTGATAAAAGTATTAAATACTTGACAAATCTCCCTTTAAGGTACATTTTGAACAGATAAAAACAAAATAAAAAACTATAGACAATCATGCAATTAATCACGATTAAATATTTTAATCAATTGACATCCCTACTAAAAATATTGACCAATGCAGCTTTAACATATTATAAATAATATTCATCACTCGATCCAATTTAAACTCAGATATTTCTTTTTCTCCGTCATTCAACATTTTGATTTAACAAGCTAAAATGTACAGCAGGTGGTGAGAACTGTGTTTCTGTAATTAGCTTGTTCTTATTATAGCACACGAAGCGGTGAATGTGGTTTATGCTCAAGATAAATAGAATTTGAGTGGCATATAAGTTTGAGTTGTCCCCACAGTATCACAATGTCTGGCAATGTAAAACTGTCAAATCCTCAGACTAATCAACGAACACCAAATTGTAGAATATGGTTTATTAATCAGCAGTCTCAACTCACTTTTGACGGTTGGTTTGGTGGTAGATGGATTCACGGGTTTAGGTGTGGTGGTTGAGGACATGTTACTCTGGGTTACATTGCCATTTGTAGAATAGCCACCACCTGAATCAGAGAAGCATTTTATATTCCACAGACAGGAGAAATCATAAAACAAAGAAGGCATGATGATGAATGGACTGGCTATAGACATTTTCCAACTTTTTAATGGGCCCTTTGTATTTCCTGTTGCAATGTTTGTTAATGCAGTAGCTGACAGGAAGTAAACTTAGACCAAAGCTGTTACCCTAGCAACAGAATGACAATGAAAATTTCTATAAGGGTCTTGTTTTTGGGGAATCCAACACTTATGGATGAATGCAAAAGGCAACAAATACAATAGTTGAGATAATAGCTCTCACCATTCTGCTCTGTTGTTGAGGGTGGGATGGTGCCCTCGGTGCTGTTACTGGTAGTGATATTGACGGTAAAGGTGTCGGTGGTTCTGGTGACATCGGTGGTGTAGAGGGTTGTTGCAACGGTGGAATCATTGAAAAGCACTGTCCTTGTTGACGTCACATTTGCTGTGACAGAAGCCACAACCAAACCTGCAGAAAGGATACCACCTTTTCAAAACTATCCAATAGGTGAACACAAGTTTAAAGGTGCTGTTGATAACATTGATAACATTCAGCCACTAGATGTCTCCCTCCCATCTTCCATTGCATTCACTTTACAACAACTGGTTGCCAGGCACTTATTGTCAAACTCAGCCAGTTTTTTTCCACACTTATTGGAAACCTGATCACTGACAACGCAGAGATACCACGTGATACCAACGTCGTTATGCTATTGGCTCACAGGCCTTGTTAGAAGTGGGAACCAAACATCACATATCTTCCACAGGGATGAACAAAACATTCATTTTGGACCCGCCAACATTTTTTAAATGCTTAATTCACAATCATAATATATATATATTTTTTTTTAGGAAAAAACAAAGTTTTATTTGGTGCCTTTCTAAAACCTCTGTAGATGTATTTTTTTATTTTTTTTTTAATAATCGTCTACATAAAAATGTTATCAATAAGACCTTTAAGCATAAAACATTGGCAACAACTTCAGATTCAAGAAACTTAACGTTTTTCTTTGTCTGTTTGTTGGTTGTCATTTTGTTGTGTCTTTGCACATATATAAAAAAGAACTTATCACCAAAAAAAAAAACTTTACTGCAGAGTATAATGTCTTTGCTGATGTGTAAATCCACCCTGCACTGCCTCATCAGACTGCACGACTTACAGTAACTCTGTTAACTGTAACAATAAAAGGGAACCAGCTGTGTATTACTGTGTGTTAAGGTGTGGCTCTGCTGGTCGTATGATATTTTACTCATACACTCTGACTTTAGGGTTTTTATTTTATTAAATTAAGCATTAATATTTAATTTCCATTGCATTTTACCATCTATAATTAATTACCTGAAGCCAGAACATTTAAGGTACAAGGTTCTCAGGAAAACTGTTATATTGACAACAAAGCTTAACACATTGTTAGCTATAAAACCAATAATTAATACAGTGTAATCAGATGTATTTCAATAATACACGTCAACATATAAAGAGCCTTACCCAGGATAAAGAAGGAAGGGCCGATCGATGGCATTGTAAGTTAGTTTGATGGCAGCAGTAGCAGGTGGGAAAAGTCTAGGTGTATTATCAAAGCTCTGAGCCCAAAGGTGATACTTTCAAACGCTGCGTCTCTTCCTCAATGCCTCAGAGTGTTGCGTGCCTTTAAAGCAACCCAAAAAGCGGATCAATGCCTCTGACCACAGCAGGATGCATCAAAAAACAGTATTGCTCAAATGGTGTAAGTGAGAGGAAGCATATTGCTGGTGCGTTGCTTCAGACTCTCCTCTCACTACAATACAAACAATATGAGGACTGTAAAAAGTGAATTCATTTAGTGAACAATAAGGCATATTTGTGCCACCTGTGAATATTGACCTTTCAGTGTTTGAGGGATCTATTTGTCAAGTTTCCCATTTATTTCCTCTAAGCAACACATTATAAAGTTATAACGACCAACTGTAAGTCTCTTTGTTGAGAAACTGATCCTGTTGCAAAATAGTGACTTGGTGCAATGTTTCCATTGTTGTCAGTGCTATCTTCTGCTCACTAGATGTCGCTGTGACTAAAGGGAAAGATGCCAGATAGGGGGATAATACAGTTACCCTCTTTTCTTGCTGTAACTTTAACTTAACCTAAATTTTATTTCCTGTCTGATGTACTAAAAAATAAATGAGCTACAAAAGGTTCACAAAATGTAGGAAACATGTATTGAAGTTGTATTGCAGTTTGTTTTTTTAATTCATCAGGATCAGTAATAATATTGTTAAAGAAAAAGAGGACATTATGGTATGTTTTATGGTGTGGTGGCTGAGGAAGATATGATAATGGTGAGAAAGCAATTAGAGATGTAACAATCAGTCAATAAACAGAAATATAATAATAACAACTATTTGGATAACTGACATTTTAGTTATTAATCAAGCAAAAAGGTCAAATTCTCACTGGTTGCAGCTTCTCAAACATGAGGATTTGATGAGGATCTTTGGGTTTTGGACCGTTGGTCAAATAAAATAGGACATCTGAATACATCTCGTTGGGCTCTGGGGAATCATAACAAGTATTTATCACTATTTTCTGGCATTTTATAGACCAAACGAGAAAAGAATCGGCTGATAAAACAAGCGTTATTTGCTGTCATGCTGCCTCTTTTTGACTGTTTATAAATGTGTTGAAGAAGTGTGTCAGCATTACTTGTCATGTGTGGGTGTGGAGTAAAGGGTGTATGTGTGCTCAGCCTTGTAGGTTCATTTATTACTGTTTATTTCCTCATGCCAGTGGTAATCAGCAGCAGGATTAGTGTTAACTGCCACCCAGTCACTGGCAGGCTCCACGTGGGCCACCGCAGGCCCCTCCTGCACGCCGACTGGCCTGACCGGGTCTGTCCGGGTCCAGCTCGTAGTGGCGAGGGATCTGGGTGTCCACTAAACCTGGAGAAAGACCCCCGTCTGGCTTCCTCTCTGGGCCACCTATCACCACATCACAGAGCCCAGGCACCAACACCAGGCCTGGCCCGCTGGATGAGCTAATCACTGAGAGGAGAGGAGAGGAGAGGAGGAGAGGAGAGGCGAGGAGAGGAGAGGAGAGTGTGTTTCTCTGTGTGTGTGAGAGAGACACAGAGAGGGGAGAGAGCCGGACCACCCACCCGGAGGATTCAGAGGCACAGGATTCACAGCCCATTCTGTTGACCTGCCACACCGCCCCAGCTCTGGGCAAGGCCCTCCCCAATTGTTCCGCCTGCTAACATGAGGAGGGGGGTTAGACAAGGGGGGATTGGGGGTGGACGAGCAGTAAACAGTGGGCTGAGCTTCTCTCCTTCAGCGCACAAAGGGGCTGAATTGTGTCGGGACTGGAGCACTTTTTAGAGTGGCCCTGCCATGGGGCCTGAATGAAACATCTGTGGAGGCTGAGCCCGAGGGAGAAAATGCTATTTTGCTGTTCAACCACACTGACAACCTGTTTTCTCTTTCTTTACCCCCCCATCCCATCCCATCCCACACCACCACCACCACCTCCCCTCACTGTTATTTCTCTCTTGGCCTTGTAAAACTATTCATACTGTATACTCACATTTGCCAAGCAAGTAACAGAGAAGCAACAGTAAATGAGAGAGAGAGAGAGAGAGAGAGAGAGAGAGAGAGATGACTTGAAAGTTTGAATGAGGATACACTGAACTGGAAACAGGATTTTTTATATATTTTCCTCACATCCTATGAATCCATTTTCAATTCATTTGAATTCAACAAATATGTTTGTTAAATTAAAACATATCAATCAATGAAACAGTCTGCACTATCTGTTGATCAGTTGCCAGCTGATTCCAGCTATGTACAACTCCCACATAGCTTATAATAAATAATATATAATATAAACGTTGAGTCCTGATGAGCTATATACAAAAATGTGTAAATAGGGTATCAGTTAGCAAGTGTTAGGATAACATTTTTGCATGAAGACGGTGGAAAACATGCAGGGATAAAATGTGATACGAAATATAATTTCATTTTTTTTTTCCAGAATTTGATTGCAATTACTTAAAGGAACAGCGTGTAGCACTTATGTGGATCTATTGGCAGAAATGGAATATAATATTAATAAGTATGTTTTCTTTAGTGTATAATCACCTGAAAATAAGAATTGTTTAATGTTTTCGCGTTCACCACCATAGTTCTCCTACACACTTGGCACACAGAAGATGTTTCAGTTGGTTGCAATCTGCAACCTCACCACTAGATGGCGCCAAACTCTACACACTGCACCTTTAAAGGAAAATTCCGGTTTATCACATTGTGGCTCATATGTTTCTAGTTTTGGCTATCGTTTCTATTTACTGTGATAACAGAGAGACAGGGCAAGAAACAAGCGGTGAGTCGGGTTGTAAACAAGCCAACTGTTTAGCCAGATCATCTAAACCACATTATTTGGAGGTAAAATCAAAAGTGAGTGTACCCAATGTTGGTGATAATCCTTTGTGTGTGCGTGTGCGTGTGTGTGCGTGTGTGTGTGTGTACACAAGTACAGCAGGTATGAGAGGTCAAAGTTGAACCAGGATGTCAATCTGTAAGAATGATGGACATTTTGGATAATAATTTCATAATTTGACTTTCTTTTCTGTTTCAAATTAGCTTGGCTAACCTGAGGATTTGTTTAAACAACTACACTCACCGGCCACTTTATTAGGCACACCTGTTCAATTGCTTGTTAACACAAATAGCTAATCAGCCAATCACATGACAGTAACTCAATGCATTTAGGCATCTAGACGTGGTGAAGACGACTTGCTGAAGTTCAAACCGAGCATCAGAATGGGGAAGAAAGGGGATTTAAGTGACTTTGAACGTGGCATGGTTGTTGGTGCCAGACGGGCTGGTCTGAGTATTTCAAAAACTGCTGATCTACTGGGATTTTCACGCACAACCATCTCTAGGGTTTACAGAGAATGGTCTGAAAAAGAGAACATATCCAGTGAGCGGCAGTTGTGTGGACGAAAATGCCTTGTT
>CAKAOI010047325.1:0-27303 GCA_916701655.1 Sebastiscus albofasciatus
CACACACACACACACACACACACACACACAATACCCAATGGCTGCACAGCACCTAAGCCCTCTAAGAACCATGGGAAACCTCTGCATGGTGGTTATCCTTTAAATAAAGTTAAACTCGATGACATTAGATTTAATGATGTGCCAAAAAGAGCTTGAATTTTATGTTTCTGGCTTGTCACCAATTGACTATTACTACTGCTTTCCCCAGTAATATATCATTAGGGATCATTAAGATCAAACATTGAGGAGTCATTTTAATTATACTTGAATATACTTAAACATGAGAATCTACTTGAATACTTACATAATACGGGTCTTTGATGATGCGCTGCTTCTGCGGGTCATAGGAACCAAGAAGCTCAATCTTTGCTTGGCTGTTTTTCGCCTGTTTTGCTTTCCTGTTCAGCTCACTGCGAAGACGAGAGAGAGAGCGTTACTCCGGGAGAAGAGAAGAAAAACACAACAACATGTGACCTTTAGAGCAGAATAAAAATCAAGTAATGTTATACAGTATTTTTGTTTCTCTGCCATTTAGATATGAGGTGGAACATCCCTATTATCCCTGTATGCAGAGCCGTCATGTTACACACTTCCCATAATGGACAGAATATAACAACCCCGTGATAATGACATCCATGTGATTAACTTCCTCATAAAGAACTGACAAACAACGGTGCGAGCTTGATTCTGGCAACGTTTTAAGAGTAGAGAAATAAACACAACACCTCAACCTGTTTAATCTCAAACTAAAGTAATAAAACTTATTAAGGAGAAACAATGAATAAACACTTTCAGGGTGACAACAATGAGATGGGGTTCTGTTAAAAGAAAACTAAACACAGACAGAGTACCCTTTTGTCTGAGACACGGTCTCATTTTCTCAGTCTGATCAGCTTAACATTTGTGGAGAGAAAAAAAAAAAAACATAATGTGGGAGAAAAAGGGGAAAAAACCTGCCCAAAGAGCAAAGACGAGGCATCCAAAGAACTCAGTAAGCTGCTTACAGATCAGATCTGCCATAGGCATGTGATCTCAAAATGATCCCTAAACGTTCAAAGTATCAAAAAATATCCCTCCCCCTGACCTTTGGAAAGAGCTTAAGGGAGGATATTGCTCATTAAAAGGGAGGCATTCACCTGCACGTCAGTTATAGCTCGACGTTACCACCATTTCGATGTGCATGTGAAGGAGTAGCACGGATCACTATCAAGTAGGGCAACCTAGTTTGACCCCTTTTCAAAGCAAATGTTTTTTTTGATCCCAGGGAACCATTAATAAGCGAGACGAGACACTTAACACATGACACCAGTGCTCAGCACGACAGTGTCCAACTACTAGGTACAGTCGCAGAAATAATAAGCAGTGCTGCTGTGCGCTGAAATATCTTTACCTCAAATTGTTCTCATCCATGCAGAGAATGTACTCAAAGCTCTGGAAGTCTTCTTTGGTCACCTGGAAGTGAAAGAGAAATGCAGGGGAAAAAACAAATGTTACTTCTAGGTCTGTGTGGGAACACCGTACGACGGAGCCTCTCTATGGTCCTTCAGAGAGGGTTCAATGTTGTGCAGTAAAAATCATGTATTTCCAATACAAGAAGAAAGGAAGTCTGGTCATTTCAAACTCTGTTTTTGATCGTATTTATGGTCAGCATTTAGTTTTTCAGGAATAGACAATGTATTTACATTCTGTAATTAACACGCTACATAGCAGTTTTCATCGTTGGTGGCGGAGTATGCCACTACCGCGCTGGATTCGCAAAATAGCCTTCACACGCTTGAGGGATTCACAGGAAACTATGCAGTCTTGTAGCTTTTATTTTTATTTCATTGAGAACAGACTCAGTTTATTGTTCTTAATCAGAGCTGTATTAAAAGTTTCCTGTGGAGTTTGTGACCTCTAGCGCTGCAGGATTAAAATATCGGCTTTGCAAATGATTTTTGAGGAAGGAAATTTATTCAACACATTTGTTAGACCTCAAGGATACACACAATGAGTTTTGGGGGAGTAAGACTGAATGTAAACATACATTGTGTTTGTTTACAAGAAAACTCCACACCTCTAAGTTACTGCTAATGCAAATATGGGCTGACCCGAATGCTTTGAAACGTCAACCATTGCTAGAAATCAACCACCAAATCAGTATTTGCATGTTTTTTGTTGTTATATATGTATATATACTGTATATAGCCAATGAAATAAGGAATAATCCCACAACATTCAACATGATTTTTTATCGTTTTCAGTTTTTGCAAGGGAGTAATCAAACAATATGGAGCCAAAGTGAGCCGTTAGATGAAGTGTGTCATGCGACAGGGTGCACACCTCCGACTCCAACCTACTTTGAATTGCCCTGTTGCTGAAATGTGCTACACAAATAAAGCTGCCTTGCCTTGCTTTGTCTTTACTGTGACCTGCTGTTATGTGGCGAACTTCTCACGCCGTGTGCAGCA
The DNA here is from genome assembly GCA_916701655.1 of Sebastiscus albofasciatus. NCBI lineage: Eukaryota > Metazoa > Chordata > Actinopteri > Perciformes > Sebastidae > Sebastiscus > Sebastiscus albofasciatus. The sequence continues at coordinate 2,451 of CAKAOI010047325.1, forward strand.
TGAAATCAGATAATTGTTGACTGACTTCTTTCAAAAGAACTTGAGTTTGTTTAGCTGCGCTTTAAACAGATGCACCTGCATTCTTTTGTTGTTGTTGTATTTTTAACAAAAAAAAGCTGCTGAGGGAGTTTTCTTGATGTTGTATCAAACCGCATTTTTTGTTGCCAAACTAACCAGGGCTGAAAATCTGATGGATAACTTCAACATGATAACTAAGTTATGAAAGGATTAGATCCCTGCACATGTGTAAGCATGTGGAAGGGTGATAAGCGTAGTGTTCAATCTTCTAGGTGATGATTTAATGGAACAAGAAGAAATAAAAAACAGGCAGCACCCTGAATAGTTTTGAAGGGATTTGAGAGTCAGTTCATAGGAATGCCAAGATCGAGGCGAGGGCAGCAGGAGACGAATGAAAGAAGTGAGGAACAAAAGACATGAATAAAACTCCTGCGATGCTCCAGATGTCGACATACTGACATATTCAATCACACAGACAGCTGTGGTCATTCATGGAACAGCACAGGAGTAAAAAGAGGTTTGATACGGACTGTTTTTAATTCCATTTTTATATTCCCAGCGTGTCTTGTTGTGGCCATAAAGGGCTAATCATTTTATTTTGTATTATTTAGTCTGTGGTGGTGAAAATCACAGAAGCTGATGATCTCTCTGCTCATGTCTACCTTACAGTCTCACACTAACTGAAACAGTGGTAATCCTCCATCAAAAAAAGGCTTTCTGATTTCTGAAATATCTGGCTGAGAGCGAGCTGGGAGGCTGTTACTGTAAATGAAGAATGAGCTGGAGACACACACAGCAAGCTCAGAGAGTTTAAAAGCCAATAAATCCATGAGAAGATGTGAAGAGAGATATCGTAAAATTGTGTGAAAATGATCAGTTCTCCTGGTATTGTGTGTGCTGTCTCGCTGTCATGAATATAACAGAGCCATTGTTAATGATATTAGTAGGTCTGTCAAAGTTAACACGACAATAACGCGATAACGCAAATTCATTTTGACGCCACTCATTTCTTTAACGCAATTTGCAATTTTAAAGTTTTAAAGCTAGAGTGAAGATACTGACATCATATGAAACTAAAATACCTAAGGAATCCATTGGTACCGACCATGTCATACTAGCTTGTCTCGCGAAGGAGGATAAATAACACACCAGACTTACGCTAAATTTTGGCAAAGAAGAACTGGCATGGTCATTTTCAAAGGGGTCCCTTGACCTCTGACCTCAAGATAGTATGTGAATGAAAATGGGTTCTATAGGTACCCACGAGTCTCCCCTTTACAGACATGCCCACTTTATGATAATCACATGCAGTTTTGGATAAGTCATAGTCAAGTCAGCACACTGACAGCTGTTGAGTATATTTTTATGCTAAATGTAGTACCTGTGAGGGTTTCTGGACAATATTTGTCATTATTTTGTGTTGTTAATTGATTTCCAATAATAAATATATACGAGGGAGCTGCATTCAAAGCAAAAATACTATTTGATTATCATTGGGAACTAGTTGATTAATTTTCAAAACTCGCCGCATACCCCCCAACCCCCACAAGTCTCACCTGTAGCAACGTTACTACCAGCACCTGCGACAGTTAAAACAAGGAAAAATATATATATATATTTTTAAACAGGACGATAGCTGCATAAACTAGTCGATTCTTGATAATTCAATGATAATTCATGTTGATAAGAGTATTAAATACTAGGTATATTTTGAACAGATAAAAAATGTGCGATTAATTTGTGATTAATCATGATTAACTATGGACAATCATGCGATTAATCAAGATTAAATATTTTAATTGATTGATAGCCCTGGATATTAGTAGCGCCTGTGCTTTTGCTACTATGACAGGTCAAAATGTCTGCTGTGAGAAAGGCATATTTCATCAGATCAGTTACATATTTAGAAACAAAACCGTTCTTAAAAATATTTGGCAATACTTTCCCTACTATAAGCAGTAGACAAGCATTTAATAAGTGGTTAATAACGCACTATAATATAATTGTTAGCAGGTGTAAGACTTTTCAAATACAAAAGACTTTATGTATTTGTCAACATCATAACATATAATATATAACATATGATGCCTTTAAATATTGATGAGTATGAAATCTAAATTTCAGCTCTATTATATCTAATGTTGGGTTGTCAGTTTTGTTATGAATCACTTTGAAGCACATTTTCTTTATTTAAAAAACATGTTTGTTTATGTGGTTTCCAAAGCGTCTGCTGGGATACTGCCAGCGGTAAGAAGTTCAGCAAAGTACGCAAATTCCAAAATTGGGAGGAATTACAGGAAAAAAGAGAGTGGGAGCAAAAGCAAGTGATAGAAATGAAAAGGGTGATAAAGGAAAAGAGGAAAGAGCAAGAGCTTGTCAAAGCTCATTGTGTGGATTTGGCTGGGTTTAAGCCAAGGGTTGAGCCTCCCCATCCCCGCTTTGAGGAGATTAGACGAGGGTCTGACTGAACGGTTTGCAGAAAGACAAACCAACGAGACGGAAGATCTCAAGCACACGATGAAACCCCCGAGTTCTCTCAGGGAAACATAAAAAGAGCGGTTTAAGGGCACAGAGCATAAGTTAGCACGGCAGAACGCCTGCAGGCCCTACAAGGACAAACATCTTGGTGTGATTTCAGACCTGTTCCAGGCACCTTTAAGGATTTGAAACAAATGCGTTACGACAATTGCTGGATTGTATTTCATACAAACAGGTGTCATCATTTTACACAGCTGTATAGAGACAAGCCTGGCCAACGGGTTCACTACATATATTTCCAAGATAACCACACTACTTTCTCAAAATTCATATCAGAAAAACCTGTAAAAAGATGAAAACTGCTATTTTGAATTGAAAAATTATTAATTATCATTGACTCTTTTACTCTGTATACACAGTTTAACTCGAGTAGCACATAAATTGTAGGCAGGTTAATGACAATAAGACAGAGCTAAATAGACTGTAGAAACTGAATATTCAGTGATACTTTTAAATTCAATACTAGTAATGAAAAAAACATAATGAAAACATAAATAACTGACTTGCCGCCTTTCTTCCCTGAAAGAATATCTTCATTTAAGTAAAACTGAAGTAAAGCTGAAATGCGGAGGGCTGTTGCTCTGTCACTCGATTAGCTGAGTTCATTTTTTAAGACAAATTTTAAACCTGTGTTGTCTGGAACGACTCATGTGATCTCTTAAACCCAGTTGTTGTGTCCTCAGGAGTTGAACCACCTGCTGTGTCCTGTAGATTTCACCTACCTATCACAAGAGGTCACTGTATCTGAGGTTTAAGCTAAACCTGGCTGCACAATGTGTAACTGAGAGAAGAGTGAAGTGCAACTCTGTTTAAAAGGGCATTTCTACTATACATTTTAATATAAGATATAAATTCATACCTGTCATCGCATATGCCATTATAAAACCAAAATCTCATATAAATGGAATGTGTATATATAAATAAATGTGTAAGACAATTTTAAATGTATCACATCTGTGTCAAATCATTTTAAAGCTAAACAGGCGGTCACTAATGGCAACTAGAGCACAATTTCCATATGCTTTTTGCTTGTAGATACTATACAGTTTCAAGTCAATTCAAATAAACAATTTTAATATTTGGCCACTTCGCACAGACTTATGCAACCTGCAAGGCAGGCTCCCAACAATGCTTCATTGTAAGGGGTTATATGCCAAAAAGGTTGGCAACCACACCAGTTGTGTTGGTAACGGTATTTGTACGACTTTTCTCTAGCAGTTAAAGAAGAACTTAACACTGAATGCACCTTTTTAGTTAATAAATTATGTGTACAGTCATTTTAGTACACTATTAATTGATGCGCCATTCTACAGTCTTCATTACAACAGAGCTCATTTCCATTTTTTTCCAGAGCAATAATTTAAACCCTGATTCCAGAGAGTCAGGGTTTAAATTCTTTTTTTAAACCTGTGGTAGGGGTAGCAGGATGTAGGTAATCTCTAATGAAACAGGAGGCTAAATTGGAAAATCTGAAAATGAAAAATGTAAACAAATTTTCTGCAAAGGAAGACAAGCAAACTGAACATACATCATTATTACTACATAGACTTATGGTATTTGTTGTTCCTCTTAAGGTTGCATTTGCATCAGATCCAGCAGTGCGGCGAAAACATTCATTTTGAATGGGGGGTAGTGCGTTTGGGCTGCGGCTGTGGCAGAGGTTGCTATAAAAGAACGCAGCGACCTACGGCGAAAAATAGAAACAGAATCAACTTTTGGAGAAACGCAGCCCAACGTCAAGCTGCGGTGGCCAATCACGTAACCAGCGAGTCGGTGAGAGAATACAGATAACATCTCTGCTTCTCCCTGCCGTGGGAGGAGGGCCAAAAACAACTGTTTAAAAACCTATGAGAGTAAGAAACATAAGCATTTACCCCATCTGCCAAGGAGTCAGTGCAACAGCTGACTACGTGGATGCTCGTTGGAGCAATTCTGTGGGGAATTTAGTAGCGTTTTTCCTGCAACATGGTCAAGCACAAGGCCCACTCCCTCCGTCTTTTTTGTTTAACTGCTGTGAAATGAATAAAGCTGCCTTCAAGTGCGGTTGGAAATGTTGAGATCATAAAAACGCTCACACGGAAAACTATGTTTGTGAAATATAAAGCCTACTTGTGCTACATTGGGGGGGTTATACTTCACAACAGGACATCACACAAATGAGCCATTTAAGCGACACTACCACACCGCCACACAACCCTGCAGCGAATCGCCGCACCGCCGGATCTGGTGTGAATGCAGCCTAAATTGACAATGCTGGCCGAAGCTTACATCCAGTTCAGCTGCAGCTCAGATGAACCCGTGCTTGTTTTGAGCAGAGCAAATCGTGTGGAGCTTAGTATGCAGCAGCTGCAGGTTAAAACCCTGAAAGTAACAATTTATTTGAACCTGTATTAAACTGGAAAAAGCCACAGTAAGCTAGTCATATGCTAAGTGACAGAACAATAGCACCTAAGTGTCTAGCAACCATCATCTTACCAACATCACACTCGCACACACACAAACATGAATGAGATGAGAGGAGCCACGGGACATCTGGTTATACCTGTCGGGCCCTGTGGCTCGTCTCAATGCCATGCTTCTTTAGGCAGGCCAGACCGCGGTCATCCGGTGAGTTGCCTATATTCCAGTCAGATGTGGCACCACTGTCTATGACCCACTGCAACAACAGAGAACAAAAAGGGGGCGCTAACTACTGCTAAGAGAGATGTAGAGGTGGGTGGTCGTACCTGCCTGGCCACATGCTTCATGGGCACGTCATGACTCTTCATGCAGGCTTGACCGCGGTGGTCTGGAGGGTTTCCTATCTCATAGGTGGAGGTGGCAGCACTGTCTATCCTCCACTAGGCAGAGTCGAGCACGGGGAACAATAACACAGCAAAAATGACTCTCACTTACAGATATGTGGTAGCAGGTGATACAGAATTTGCAGGATGATGTTGTACTCTTGAGGACAAGATTAGAAGTGAGAGAGATGATCTGAAACACATCCTGCCCTCATGCATGACCTTTAGAGGCTGCAGCTGGGTAGCTATCATGTATTATTAGCAGGGTTAATAAAACTAAAACAAAAATAAGCAGTAAAAAATAGTGTTAGTAAACTGAAACTAAATAAAAAAACTACATCCTTTAAGATAAAATAAACTAAACTGTAACTATATTTCCTGGTTAAAAAAAACTAAAATTAATGTACATTCCATTCAGTTTTAGCTCTAATATATCACTATCGAAAAAGGGAGACAGCATGAATTTATGTCAACTCTTGTAACATTGAACCACAGAAATTGAACAGACATGACATTTCAGGAGATGACACTATGCAATTGATTCACATTGAACACTAAAGTTGCGCAAAGATTAAAACATTAAACATTATGGACATTACACAGTTCTCCAACCATGTATTTAGTATGTATACGTAGCTACATACTCATGAGACATTATACCTGGCCTTAACAAAAACAAATTAAAACTACTGTAAAAACTAAAATTAAACAATTCTGAAAAACTGAAACTAAACTAAAACTAGCAAACACTCTGAAAACTAAACTAAACAAAATTAAATTGAAAAACCAAAACCAATATAAAATAAAAAGTAATTGAAAATTCAAAACTATTATAACCTTAATTATTATGCCTAGTAATGATTAACTAATTTATTAACTTTATTTTACTTGAGTTTCAATGTACTGTATTTACATTTCACCCACTGCATTATATCACCAACCAGTACTTCATATATGAATATTGCCACACTGTCAGTAACCAGGTGATTGAATGTATTTTGTGATTATCACCCAACTCAATCATGATGGATGGGGTTTTTTTTATAATCTGCCACCAAATAACTACCAGTTACTATCAGTTTCCCATTTATATCAGTTAATAACAATAATCAGTGCCAGCATGCTTTGAAAAATGGTCAGTAGTAATGTACAGTACATGTTATTTGCAACATATGTAGTTTCTATATGCTTGAAAAATTGTCCATAGATGTAATATTGGGCCAATACCAGTGACCTGTACTATAAACACTGTTATGTACAATGAATGAATGACTTAATCATGACATTACCTTATCAACACCACCAGCATCTGTTGCCATCTTCGTGAAGACTGCTTCAGCGATGGGGGATCTGCAGATATTCCCTGTTCAATACCACAAACATCAAGACAAACTTTAATTGCATGTTTTAAAAAATTAAAAGGTTTAAACTTCATGAACAGTTTTACCATGAACTGTAACACCTTAGGTATTTACCAATAGTAAAATTCAAAACACGGTATATAATATTATACAGCTGCTCAGAGACGCCAGACTCCAGCTCTGATTGGTTGTTTTCCTCCAGTCTGTGAAATCTTGCAGATGCCATTAGGAGCACCGGAGGACACCGGAGGAACACGATTTTTTTCAGATTACCTGTCTCATGCACTACTGTCAGGATATAGTGACCGTTTTATAAAAATAACGTTTTTATTCATTCATCATCATATTTGCTCCAATTCTACCTACTGCTGATTTAACCAAAAGAATCATTCTCATCTGGTATTTGTTTCTACAAACAATTTCTAAACTGAATTTCCAGCAAATACACTACATCACGATGGTTATGTCACATTGTAAAATAACATAATGAGTGATATCCTCTTATTCATACCACCCATCCCTAATAAATTTAACACAGGATAATCTGATCTTGTGGCTTCTTAACTGACATGTTTTGGCAATGCAAATTGTGTTATTATTACATTATTAAATTTAACTGCAACTTTTAAACTAAGTTAGTTCAGTTAAGTTACACAACATTATAGTGTTGACAGGATTAAGCAACAACTACAAAACAAGTAAGAGTCATAACGGAGCGGCTTTCACGATGGACTCTGACCTGCGGTCATATTTATTGACCTGTGATCATGTCTACTAACCTGTCATAAACTGACAGATATGATCGAAACCCACTGTATTAAGCAATAAGACAAAACGTCCTTTTGTTTTCCTCGTGATAGCAGGTTAATCATCTCAACAAACAAGAGAAACAAGCTTTGTAATGTCGAGGTAACGTCATGACGTAACTAACTTGTGATCTCGAGATAACGGTATTTAATAGTGATGTGTGGGTCGCGAACGAGCCGGCTCTTTTAAGTGAACGATAAAAGAGCCGGCTCCCATCCGAGAGCCGTTTTTTTTTATTTATTTTTTATTAATTCAAGGCAGAATGATAGGACGATCTTCTCCGCGCCACAGGTACTCCGTGCACTCCATGCACTGACTGTGACTGAATGTTGTGTTAATAACGACCAATCAGGTGATGACAGACAAGGATCATACTGTACCATCGAGCAGGGAGGGGCGGGGGTGCAAGGTGCGCTGACGGTCTACAGGTACAGAGCAGGAGGAAAAGGAGGAGAGAAAGAGAGAGAGAGGAGTGTGGTGCGCGAAATAGCAGACAAGATGAGTGATGGTCGGAAACGAAGCAGCATGTAAATTATGGTATTCTGGAAATTATAAGGTTTAGTATAATTATACTGAATAATTTAAGTGATATACACTCACCGGCCACTTTATTAGGTACAAGGTATACCTAATAAAGTGGCCGGTGCTAGTACCGGGTGGTCTTCCGCTGCTGTAGCCCATCTGCTTCAAGGTTCAACGTGTTGTGCGTTCAGAGATGGTATTCTGCATACCTTGGTTGTAACGAGTGGTTATTTGAGTTACTGTTGCCTTTCTATCATCTCCAACCACTCTGCCCATTCTCCTCTGACCTCTGACATCAACAAGGCATTTTCGTCCACACAACTGACGCTCACTGGATATTTTCTCTTGTTCGGACCATTCTCTGTAAACCCTAGAGATGGTTGTGCGTGAAAATCCCAGTAGATCAGCAGTTTTTGAAATACTCAGACCAGCCCGTCTGGCACCAACAACCATGCCACGTTCAAAGTCACTTGAATCCCCTTTCTTCCCAATTCTGATGCTCGGATTGAACTTCAGCAAGTCGTCTTCACCACGTCTAGATGCCTAAATGCATTGAGTTGCTGCCATGTGATTGGCTGACTAGCTATTTGTGTTAACAAGCAATTGAACAGGTGTGCCTAATAAAGTGGCCGGTGAGTGTATGTGCCCACATACTAATCATAGGTCAAAACAGAAGTGATAAAAATGAAGATTCGTTTGGGAGCCGGAAGAGCCGGATCTTCTTGGTGAGCTGAGCCAAATGATCCTGCTCACTAAAAAGAGCCGGACTTCCCATCACTAGTGTTTAAAGAGAAGCATCTGCAAAGCACGTCCGTTTCCTGCTTCCCTACATCACTCAGTATCTCTACAGAACACAGATGTTTTTACATCACACCTGGATGAACACCAACTGTGCATAAAGCGCAGTAAAACGACCTGTTAACTCATTAAAGTGTCTTGAGTGTAAGTTGATCTGAGAGTTGACAGCAGCGGGTGAGCTAACGTTAGCTGAAGCATTACAGCTAACACTCTAAAGTACCTCTAACAACACTTAAATACAACACTTTAGCGCTATAAACTGGTACACTGGTTGTATGTGAGTTGTGTGTCATAATGTGATACTCTTTGAGCATTAAATAAGCTGCTTTGGGGGTAAAATGACGTTTCTTACCCAAACACACGAACAAAACAGACTTCGAACCGGCGGACGCCATGTCGCTTTGAAGGGTCCTTTATGACGTGACAGGTTGTGGCCAACTAGTGCCTGAACAAAAACATTTGAAGTTTGAAAACCTTTTAAATCTCATGTGAATTATATACACAGCTGTGGAGGCACTGGTATAGTTCTTTATATGTAAGGAATTGATGTATGTATATATTTATTATTTATCATAATTATTTTTGTTTATAGCTTATTTTGTATATTAGTAGAAATTAAATTTGTTTTATTCTTATTTTATTCTAACGTTTTTCATCTATTCTTTTGTTATCATACTGTTTACTTGCACCAACAAAACCAAATAAAAATCCTAGTGTATACCTCTTACACCTGGCAATAAACACGATTCTGATTCTGATTCTGATTTATATTAATATTTATATTTTTAATATCTTTTAATCATTACTTTTTAATAGCGCTTCCTGTATGGTAATGTATTATATGTAATGTATTGTTGTTGTTTTTTTTCTTTTTTCTTATCTGGACCTTGAGTCTGCAATAAAGTTTGAATTGAAATTGAATTAGGAAAATGCTGCAGATATGATGTTTTTAAGTGCTAAAATCTCATATTTCTTTAGGTTTAAAGAATTCCCTGAAGCTTTTGGGAAAAAATTTTAAAACTTAAAAATATTTTATCCTTGTTAAAATGATTAGATGCTTTTTTTGGACACATTTTCTCAAACTTTTGCCAAGCTTTCTCCACTACATTCCAGACGAACTATTCAGTTTGCTACTTTTTTTTCTCACAGTTATAGTTACTAATTATCTTTTAAATTAACATTTAAAACTAATGGCCATTGTCATATAAAAAATTAAATGTTCATTTATGCAACTATATCATCAATAATGACCAACTACAACATTAAAATGCTGCTTACAAAAATGCATCAGTAAAAGTAATTCAATCATGTATATAATGATATACTGTAACACTCTGCTTAATTAGTACTTTTATTTTTGATAATTAAATGCATTTTTACTGATAATATTTGTAGACTGCAGGTTCATTCTTGTTACAATAACTTGTTCTCAACTAATCCATTGGTATAACTTTGTTTTGTTTTTTTATTTCTGTTTATTGGTATTTGCGTTAACAAACAAACGGTAAACGCCTCATACAGATAATAAAAAATATATTATACAAACAGTACAGAATTTACATACACAGACACACATAAAAACAGTAAATATAAATATTAACCAAGGTACAAAACCACGTCATCATTTGCAGGTTATGTTTTTGACAGAAAGCACAATTTAATTATGATATAAAACAAATCATATCATAAAAATGTGAATTTGGCTCACTAGACTGTAATACTCATAAATATGTTATTGTTAGATTAGTCAATCCCACCTTTGAAGTATGCTGTACGTGTAAGAGTTTATCACCTCATTAAAAAAAGCTGTTCTCTGATCTCTCCTTGGCTACAGTCAGTAGATGTAGTAATTAAATCCATATTTTAATATTTTGAGTTATGCTTTGCTGAGTCATGGTATGAAATACACGGGTCATGAGCAAATAAGACATTCATAACAACAGATTACAGGGTGTTGTACAACACAATACATCTGTACTGGGACATGCAGCTCCTCTGAAAAAGAGACCCAATCATTTTTGTGTGATGTTTATGTGGTTTAACCCACAGAGTCAGTGGATGGAGATTGACACTCTGCTAAAGCATCAGCATGGTGGTACAGTGCAACAAGTGCACAGACTAAGAGTAACGGTTGTGTCTTGAAAATAACCCTCAAATTGCGAGAAATTGCAAAAATGTACAAAAAAACTCTGGCGAGAGAGTTTCACAATGTGCGTGTTACTTTCTAGACATGACCGAGAGTAACCCATAAGACTGATTCAAGTAAGGAAAGAGTGCATGTCCCTTGATATCAAAGGCATGTGAGACGCAGACCAACACTCCTTTCAAGTTACAGCTGTTCACACAGAACTGTAAATGTTCTATTTTCAGTCATGTCATTGTTTATGATGCAGGAAATATGCAAATTACCAACTGAAACAAAAGCTGGCTCATCTACAAACGAGTAATCATCACGTACACGTCATAGCAGCTGATGAAATATGTCCCTAAATCCCCAAACAAACGGTTGCAATACTGGCAGAAAGACTGAAGAGAAACACCAAAGAAAGAAAGCTCTGAATTTGAAAAAAAGCAGAGAGTGTAGGGCTGCAAGAAATGATTATTTTCATTGTTGATTAATATGTCAATTATTTTCTCAATTAATCAAGTAGTTGTTTGATCTATAGAATGTTAGAAAATGGTGAAAAATGACGATCAGTGTTTCCCAAAGCCCAAGATGACGTCCTCAAATGTCTTGTTTTGTCCACAACTCAAAGATAATCAATTTACTGTCGTGGAGGAGTAAAGAAACCAGAAAATATTCACATTTAAGAAGCTGGAATCAGAGAATTTTGACTTTTTTCTTTAAAAAAATTACACAAACCGATTAGTTGGTGATTAATAATTAGATGAATTAAAAATGAATTAAAAATTGACAAGTAATCAATTAATTGTTGCAGCTCTAATAAAGTGTAGTCCCAGCTGTAATGCAAATCTATGATCAACCAAGATCTGACTCTGAACAGTATCATAGTTGTGCAAGCAGCTGTACCTTTCTCTGTTTTCATCCTGCAACTAATTAAGTCATTATCCCTGCATGGTGTATTTAGCCTGGATCCTGTTCTTAGCCAGTGATGGGAACTATCCGTTATTAGAACCAGTGAAGAAGAGATGGCAGACGGTCTGGAGTGGACAAGTGGAGAGGTGCTTATAATGCACAACATTTGAAAAGGACACACTGAAGTTACCTTACTGTTTGACTCTGTTTTCTTCCTTTTTGAAATTATCTCCACTGTTTCATTGACAGAGGTTTAGGCCTGTGATTCACCTCTGAGGAATGTCTGAGCATGTCTGTTTCTCTACAACTCTCACTCTAAAGCGTGGGGAAAAAGCAGAGGAAAAGAGCATAAAATGCCTCACATTTAACAGCAAATGCTCCTCTTCCCTGTCCATGCACATCAATGAAAATGTGCAGTTTCTTTTTTCTTGGTAGAATAAAAAGGTTCTTGTTAAGTAATTCTACTGGCTGAATAACAAGAAACAACTGATCCCAGCCGAAAGGCTGTAATTTAGGTAACTTAGGCGTACCAGAGTAATCACTGCAGCTCCTCAGAGCCAGCTGCAGGTTTTATAGGATCTATTAGGTGAATGTACAATGCATTTACCTATGTCTGTCAGTGGATTTCTTGCAATATAGCTCAAAAAGAAAATGAACTATTTAGCAAAGAATGGTTTAATTTGTTTTATTGCAAGCTTAACTGTTCTTTAAAAAGCATTAACTTGATCTTGGAAAAAATGCTCCAAATTGACTGCGGTAAATAGCAACTTCTCATTACGGGCTTTAACCTCTCATTAGCGAGTTTACATTCTGAAAACCTTTTATATAGTCTGCACAACAGCTCTGTGTGAGCACAAAATGTGTCTGCATTGCCTCGAACTGAAACTAACATGCGGTCCTGTTCTGGCTCCCAATTACCCTCCACCTTTACTGTGCACATCTGCAGCATGCTAAAAACATCTGCATGCCCTCCCAACTGTTATTATTAAGGTCAAAGCCTCACATATGTACAAACTTAAACTGAAATTTGAATTCCACTCTTTTTGTGTGATAGTAACTATATTGATATTGCAGCTATACAATACATTTGCAACAAACTACGTCCCCCAAAATGAGAATCAACACCTCTCTAAGAAAGTTTCAACAAAAAGTGAACATCATAACCTTCATGATGGTGGATTTGTTAAAGGACTGTCGTATTAGACTGCATTAGTTTTAGCGACCATAGGTGTACCTGAGTTTGTCTTGATTCACAATAGAGGCTACTTATCTTGATTTGGGAGAAACATGATAGTCAATCACAACCATTCCCTGGTTGTCTTTATCTGACTTGACATCCCAGAGTTTCATCTGCCTTATATTATGATGGATTCAAGGGACACACATTACAGATGTTCTTGGACTCATTCATCTGCCAAACACTCCCATTGCCTGGGTGGGAATCTATGTCTGTTCTTAATGTTAGCGTTTGTTTTTTTTTTCAGGTATGGTACTCATTACTTTCAAAGTTTGGTTCTGACATTGTGGTTTATATCCCCAGTGTATTGCATTCACCACAGTGAAAGATTTTAAACTAAAGTGATATTCTCTTATTTAGATTTGACATTTGTTTGGACCTATTTTGAGTATAAAAGAGTTATCTAGCCAGTTTACAGTCGGCTTATTCTAATTAGCTGATTTTGTAACCGTCCAGAGACCAAAATCATGGTAGGGGATTAGAGAAACCTGGTTTCCCCAGGTAGATTTCTTCTGCAGAATTCAGATTTCTTGGCCATGTAACCGGGTTTTTAATCAGCTTTTTACAAGTGCGCACATGCAAAAGACTGCAGACAGGTAACAAGTAACAGCAGGTGGATGACAAGGGAGATAATTAGCGGAATGCATACTTGTATTTAAAATAATCCCGTCCAAAATCTGACTACAACTAAAACTAACACAAACTAACTTCCACAAGTCTAAACATGTAGGTTTGACTATTTGTTAAATTCAGACACCTTTTTGCCCTCTGTATACCTGCCTGTCCTCTCAGCATTGTCAGTTTACTCCGACACACAAGTCAGGAAGCAGCATCCTCTATCACTAACACAGTTCAAATAAGTAAGTCATACATCCAAAATAAGGTTAAGAGTAAGGGACAAATCTGATTACCACCCTCCTGCATCTACACGCACATTTACAGTAGCCTAATCGTGTTTATAACCTGGTTTCTCTGAGTAAGCAGCGTGTCAACTCAGTGATGCTCCGTGTGGTCCGAGATGTAAAAATGTTTACCGGAGAGGTAGGTGAAGTGTTACTCTTTATTGTTACGTGTATTTCTATTTTGACACAACTTATTTTTCCCAAACATAGTCCCGTGTTTTTGTCTGATACTAGAAAATATGATTTAATTAAACTTGATTAGAGCATATACAGCAACAAGCTGTTAACCTACACACATATATATTATCACCTCTTAAACTGATACAGTGAACCTGTGAGCAAACATTTGGAGACACAGAGCAACATTTACTTCAGTCGTGTTTCTGTCCACCTACTGAATGGAAATCCATTATTCCCCCACCTTTTTGTCACCACTAACTCTTGAGGGAAATATTTCAATCAGGAGAGACTGGTATGAATTGAATGATGATTTATTACAAAGTGCACGAATTATGAATAAACATTCAACAAACATCTTTGGCGATTTAGACCCGATGTGACATGATAACGGGGAAGTGATGCCGTAGTAGGATTTAGGATTATTCCCCCGGGGGGGTCTAGACACTGGTGATGTTGGTAGTGAAGATTGATGCAGAGCCGATGAATGAAGTGGAGCAGGATTGCTCTGATTGGATGAATCTGGAGGAGATGGGGTGGTGGAGGGTCGCATCGGTTTGTGCTGATACTGACACTGAAACAGCATAGAGGAGAACGGTTTTTAAACTTTTGATAGCAACAATGTGATTGGTTCAGGGAGATATGGCAAGCTCTGATTGGTCACTGAAAAGAGAGACGCCCATAATCAGCTGACATAGTAATAGCCCATGAGAGAGAGACCCAGAATGAATGAGAATGAATGAGATTGCACCCCTAGTCTACCTGACTGAATTTACGCATAAGCTTCATTTGGCTCTTTAGCTGCTCCGCTGTGCCCACCAGCGAGTCTCTAACTTCATCTGCTTGCTGTTCATGTGGGTCGATCAGAGCTTTTGCACTAAAAACAGCTGCTGCAGTTAAAACGACAGTGAACCAAAAGTTGTGGGCAGTCATGAAACCAAAACAATGAGCTGACATGTGCTCAAAAGCTCCATAGAGCTGAGAGGAACTGCAGAGTCGAATAACAATTTTCTGTGGCTTTGTCATACCAGTGACCCCCGTCATTCATTTGATCATTGTTAATTCAAAACAGCAGCTTTGAATTTCGAC
This sequence comes from Sebastiscus albofasciatus, assembly GCA_916701655.1. NCBI lineage: Eukaryota > Metazoa > Chordata > Actinopteri > Perciformes > Sebastidae > Sebastiscus > Sebastiscus albofasciatus. The sequence continues at coordinate 17,720 of CAKAOI010047325.1, forward strand.
AACTTTTGATGTCTGTTTTGAATAAACCGTATTCTCCTCACCATGTTAGATCATGGAAGAAGAGTCTGTTACTGTCTTCAGGCCAAAAGGAAAAGATTAAGTGAAAAGGAAATTTGATGAAAAAAAACACGGCAGCAGTAATCCTGCAAACAGTTGTTTTCTGAAATACAGTAAGATGAGCTTGTGATAAATAGACAGACTAATTGAGTGGGAGGTGACCTTATATTCCTGGTAAGCAGCGCTGCATGCTTAATCGCCAATTATCAGTTACTTTACATAACAGTCAAACAATAACTGCAAGCAAAAGATGCCTGCAGCAATTATATTTCATAATTTGCGAGCCGTTTTTTAATTGAGTCAGCCGGTTTCATTCACGTCTCGAGGATGGATGGTAATTATTGTGAATGACTCAATAAAAACACAATTAGCGGATGATGCAGTGTCACATTAAAGTGTAGAATGTGTTTCTCCGACTAGCAGCATAAGTTACGAATTAAATAAAAGTGAGAGATCTCAGGGGAGAAGTGACTAATGGTGACAGTGTTTACTCTGATCCCCTTCATCCCTCCCGGAGTCTGCTCCCTCTCTCTTTTCTCCAATTAAGATGAAACAGATTTAGCCAATCAGTCAGAACACATGCCAGATGATTGTAGACGGTGCCACTGCACTTTGTTTCAACCCTAAGACTTCACAAGATGTGACATAGGAGTTTTGGAAGTCACGTTTCCTCTTGCACCCCTGACCCAGAGGGCAGATAGGGAGGTGGGTGTGTACATGGATTTTGAGATGCTTGTTTTCGATTAACCATTTTTATTAACCATGCAAGCGACGTGGATCCAGGGATGGCAATATTTGGGAAATATTCAGTGAAAGGTCACGACAACTACTGGATGGATTGGCATGAAATTTTGTACATTCATTCATGTTCATCTCTGGATGAACTGTACTGACTGACTTTTGGTCATCCCTTAGCTTTCCATCTAGTGCCATTATCAGGTCACAATTTATGACCAAATACCACATAGACTGTATATAAGAAGTGGATGTAGTCACAGTGATGTCACCCATTGGTTTGTGGAGTGCCGTTTTGAAGCCTCGAGTTTGGCATTTTGGCCGTCACCATCTTGGTTTCTGGCTGTCGTCATCTTGCTTTTTTGCAATCAGAAGTAACATGAGACGGTGGAGCTAAGTTCAACCGACTGCTGAATGACATTGAGATTTTTTTGGCGACCAGAAAGGTTATAATTAACTTTCATGAATGGAAAACACACTGTGAAATGGTTGAAGTTCTAAGCCGACAACTCCCAGACCGGACAATGCCATGGTAGCGACCTGTCAATGACAAGCAACGCCCTAAAACATACCCTGCTTTATGGTCTATTTGACTCTAAATGGGACCATAATTTACTAAATGAACATCATGCTGTATTGAAGAAGACTTGAAACTAGCGATTGAGACCATAAACTCATGTTTACAATGTTTACTGAGGTAATAAATCAAGTGAGAAGTAGGCTCATTTTCTCATAGACTTCTATACAATCAGACTTCTTTTTGCAACCAGAGGAGTCGCCCCCTGCTGGCTGTTAGAGAGAATGCAAGTTTAAGGCACTTCAGCATTGGCTTCACTTTTCAGATCCCAGAGTTGCCCACTGCTAAATATCTGCAAAACTATGACATTCCCACCAGCCTCAGCTATACCTTGTTAGCATGCTAACACGCTAACCTAAGAAGGTAAAGATAATAAACATTACACCGCCTGTTAAACATCAGCATGTTAGCATTGTCGCTGTATCATGCTGATGTTAGGATTTAGCTCAAAGCATGTACAGCCTCACAAAGCCCATAAGCGTGGCTTTGGACTCGTAATCTCGTTCAGACCAGAAGCCAGTTTAAACACTGTTGTATAAGAATGACTTGAGCTTATTGACACATCTCGCATAACTTTGCTCATACCTCGATATCTGAGAGCTTCTCCCACGGGGATCAGAACATGATTGATTTGATGCGGAGGTCGAGGAAGGATAAAGTCAACACTGCGGAATCCCCGAGTGAACCGTTCAGTCTGGCTTTAGGGAAGAAGCCAATCAAAATAAATCATACAAATGAATAAATGCAATGCCACGAAAAACAGATGTGGTATGATAATTATGTACAAACAATGGAAAATGAGCTTAAACGCTTAAATGATTTGAGGGGCATCAATAGAAACGCCTTAAGGTCATGGTTGCTGTTGGCCCTTTCTGTTGGCCCTGTTAAACTAACAAGCGTGGATGCTGGATGATTGTACTGTATATAAACTGCTGGCAATGAATACTATGCAAACATGTACTGTTTACAAGTTCACATAAATTCATGCTCATGTTTTCTCTCTTTCTAATCGAATCACTCAGTCACATCTACCCATGTCCTTTGACAGATAGAGAGAGCACATTGTGAAAACCCACAGGGGAAAGAAGATTGATGGAAATGTCATCCATTCTCTCATTCCTGTAACATTGGTCAAGTTTGGTTTTGGTTTGGTTTCCGGAGCAGCATTGCCTGTAGGGACCACTATACATACGGATATACATTTCTTTTGCTGTTGAAAACTCTCCGCTGGTCCTGCGGTAAAGCTGAGGAAAGTTGCCAAAGTATTGTCACTCACTCAGCAACACTTCGTGGAAAGCGTGTGAAAATGCTGTGTAGAGCCGAGGCCGTGCTGAAATGGAGAGAACCTCTTATTCTGTTGCCAACGTTTTTATTATTTTGGTCAATTATCATCAATCGCAATTTTCTTTCATAACACACGTTGCATATTTTGTTTGATCATCTCCTTTGAGATAACACCATGTGATACCACACTAGCAAATGTTTACAATGTTCACACACATACGCAATTATGTATGTTGCCATTATGATTGGTGTTTATAATGCTTTTATTTGTGTATTTATTCAGGTTAATTATAATATGAACGCATGAAAGAATGCCAGCATGGTCCGGTAGTGCAGACCATCAAAGCAAAGTGAAAGCAGAGTCCAATTGCGTATTATACAATACAAAAAATGCTGCCGTTCATTTATAGATTGTGGAGTCACAATATTTTTTACAAGCAAGTGTTTGAATCTATCAGAGTTTTTTTTTATCTTATATTATAACTGCTTGTGCTGTTGCTTTAACCCAACTAATATTGGTATTACTAGGTCATAATCTTAACTCTCATCCTACCGACTCTGGTACTTTTTGTTATATCTCACAGGTGCTTTATTCTACCATTCCAATTTTTCATGACTTTGTCAATCAGTTTGTTCCTAATGACTTCATAACATTATCTGTTTCTGTTTTAATTAGTGCTTTTAAAAAAGACATGATCCTAGTGGATCCCAGTCAAAAGTACCCAATTGCAGCCTATGCAGTTAAAATATTCAAAATAGAACAGATAGACAAAATGTTTGCCGTGGGTCCTACTTTAAAGTATCACACACTATCAGGGTCATTTTGAAAGAGACAGATGCAGCACACACAGATTTCCTCATGTGCTCTGTCTATCTTCATTTCACACAATATGCAAATTAACTGTAACTTTTCTAAAATAATAATAATCTGTCTTCAGATGAAATTAATTACATAACTAATAATGTTTTCAGAAGAAATAAGCTAACATTTTGCTTTGATGGTTGTTTCTTACAGTAGTTTATTCTTGGGTCCCCAGGGACCCCAGTTGGTTGTCCTTGTATGTTAAATAGGTTGGTAGGATGAGGGTTAAAGGTGCTAAATGCGAGATTGAGAGCATTTCTGTTGCCTCCGCAGGGCTCTCAGCATGGCGAGGGCTGAGCTGTCATAGCCATATGTGAGCAGTGCAGAGCAGTTGTCATGAGTGTGGGGCACGCTTACATGCACTAACATGCACTAAAAGCACACATGAACGACCCGGCACGGAGAAATTCTGATTACAACACACACCTAGGGAGAGCGACTTCATTCTCTGCTCAGGTAGACACTCCACTATATCTTCAAATAGGTGTTTTGTGGAAGTAATCTCTTTTAACTATATAAAAATGTGATACACAATGATAAAAGTATTAATCTTATAACCTATTTTACTACTGAAACAGCATACTATCATAATGCTGCTGTATAGACCCCAGTGCTGTAATACTCACACTGGCCACTGTAACTCACAACTTTAGTGATGTAATGTGAACTCCAAGTCACCTCGCAGGTGCAGGGGGCCCAAAACAGGAAATCGGCCTCTGACATTATATACGACTGGGGAGGTAACTGAAAATATGTTGATTAGAGAGATTTTGACAGGGACCAGTAAAAAAGGAGGATCCGATGAAATATCGCTATAGGAGTTCTTTGATTTAGTATATATGATTGTGTTTTGGTGCCCGCGAGCAGTCGCGTCCGGATCGGCTCGGGTTTTAGTTTGTTTATCTGTAAACAAAATAAAGCTCTTTTTGTTCCTGCAATATACTTGTAAAGCTTCAAGTGATTTATTTGATTAACTAGTGTTGACTTTCCGACTTTATTAAAATTGAACATTGAAGAACCTTGAACTGAGATCTCCGCCGTTTCAAGGCCTGAGATATCAGACTCCACAGTTTGCTGCTACTGTATGTTAATGCTCTGAGTATCATATAGAGCACCTTTAAAATGTGACATGTTTACAAGACAAAGAACTACTGGTCGATTGCTCAAATGTCAAATTAGTGGTCCATGGTGTTTTATGAGTGTTTAAAGTGTGCAACCTTTAGGATCTAATTAAACTTCAAAATAAAGTTAGTGATTTTTATCAAGATCAGTTGACTCACCCTGTAAGTTACTGATCAAATACAAAACCAAAATCTTGAAGCAATAACCCATAAAATGTGTTTCCTCTTTGAGACTTTAGGATTGCACAATGCTGTTTTGATGGCTTTGACAAAGAACGACTACAATTGCCTTTAACAACATCAGTGGGAGACAGACCGTGCATGATTTAAGGATGGATGTCAGGGGAAAACTTTTATTGCACAACATGTGCACTATAATGAGCGGCAAGCTTTTTTGATGAGTCAGTGTCTCTGGTAAATGAGTGTATAAAGCTGAGGGTAATTTGTAAAGACAGAGAACGTTTTTTCTCAGCAGGAGATCATGTAAGATTTGGTCGCATATTGAGCAACGAGGATAAAGGCCCGCATTTCCTCCAGGACGAGAGGAGAAAAAAAATCTGCAGCAGTGTCAGCTTTCACTGTTCTCACTTGTGATGGTATCAGGTGTACTTTGAACAGGCTTGTGTTTGGTTAAAACTAGCCTTTACGCAGGATGGGTGGGGTAATGTGATGTGTATTTGAATAGACAAGGTGAAGTCTCCTGTTGTAATACGTGCTCAGGCAAAGAGCGGGCTCGAATGGAATCTTTTACCTCTAACACCGGAGATACACTAAAGGATTACCCGCTCTCTGGAAATAACTGATTTGAACGGTCATTAAAAAACAACAATGGAGGCAACCAGCGATACCACAAAAATCCTGGAGAAGGGTCCCGAATATCTTCGAAAGCAAATGGAACTGGAAAGCGAGACTAAAGGACACATGAGTGCCGTGGAGAGGCTCGCTGCAAGCAAACTGAAATATGTCAAAAGCCAACAGGTGGCCAACTCAATTCAGGAGTCGGTCATCAGTCTTGGATCAGCCTCTGTGAGTAGCACTGGGTCCTCTAACCGGAGCTCGAACCCTGGTGGTGGGAGTAACTCAAGAAAGGCTACATGTGGTGCACAAACCGCCAGCTCACCAGGGCAGGTACGTCGGTGCAGTTCCAAAAAACGACCAGACTCCCTTCTGATTTACAGGCAGAAATGTGAGTTACTGAGATCATCGAATGACCGGAAACATCACATAACACGCAGGTTGCTGTATAAAAATCCTCCGTTACCTGAGGCAACGGATAAGGAGTGTGTGGCTGTGAAAATCACCACACCTGAGGGAACAGCAAAGGAATGCAGCTCACATGTAGTGACCCCTCAATCAGCGAGGAGGAGGAGGTGCAGGAATGTAGTAAAGAAAGAAAACAGTGATTCTGGGACAAAGGTCACAGCCGGGCTCCTAACGGTTCCTGAGTTTGAAAAGAGGATTGGCAAAGGGGTCAGTCGGTCTCACTCCGACATCAGCTCCAGGTACTCCAAAAACTTTGCAGACTTCGATTCTTTTTTCAAGTACTGCGGGCTGGGCGGCGAGGTTATCGAGTCTTTGGGAAAGGAGAACTTTTCAGCGCGCTCAGATGAGATTGCGATAAACCTGCGGAGTGTCAGCGTCTCTACGTCAGACGACGGCTTCTCCAAAAACAGTGGTGACAGTGACGGGCTACTGGAGGATGAGTTGCATGGAAAGATACGTCAGGGGACGTCAGTTATTGAGCGCAATGCAAGGATTATCAAATGGCTGTACAGCTGCAAAAATGCAATAGAGACTGGGAAAAAGTTAAGAGACCTCAATTGAGATAACTCCTTTTTTCTCAGGTCATGTGCTTACCTAAGTCTGTTATATAGATAATACTAACTCCTTTGTTTTTGTTTGTGGGAAACTTTTGGTCTCACTTTTTGTATGTGTGTTTGTGTGTCTAAGTGCCAATATCATTGTTTCCTTTGGTTTCTGTGCATACTGTCAGTGTGTGTCACATTCAGCAGTTCACCACTTCTGAGTGGAAAGATTTGGCCTGTTTGCTTCTGTTCAAACTTGCATGGAGCTAGCTGTTGCATGAATTGCACAGAAAGCCCCACGTCACACACAGAACACCCAATTATTTTCATCTTGAAAATATATACTTACTTGTAGTTTAATTTGATCAAACTGTGCATTCTACACAGATGTGTGACACAGCTGCAATTTAGAGTACAATCCTGTGTTTAAGGTCAAAACTATGTGCATATGTGCACACTTGAAGACACAAAAAATGACACACAACAATCCAGCAGAGTATTCAATTTCAGCAAAAATGAGCCACTGGCCAAAAATAGATATCTACTTGAATTGGAATACTAAATACTTTTACTTAAATAATCCAGTACCACCCGTAATAAAGAGTTCATATCAAATTTTACCAGATTTTTTAATGGTTAATAAATCCTTTACTCATGACCTAAAGGTCAGTTAAAAGCTTCTAATAAAAGCAAGTTTTGGGTTGCTAGGTCGTGAAAAATCCCTTTTTCTGGTGTTCTTCCTTCCTTCCTTTTGTTTTTATTACATTAATAAATGCTTAGAACATTTTTAATTAATGGATCACTCAAAGGGATTTTTCACAACCTGGCAACCAAAAAGAAATATTCTTATAAATGATCTATAAAACATAAGTAAATCATATATTTTATCCATTTAAAAAGCTATTAATTACAACTTATAAATCATTTATGAAATGTTTTATTATTTAAAAAAAAAAAAAAGTGGTACCAGTAATTTTAGATGAAGGCTTAGAGCTCACATTATGGCCTATGAAACATTTCAAGGTGTCCAATACTCATTATCATTAATGATGCTCTTCAGTAAGGTCTTTAAACCAACACAAGCATGAAAGTCCCTTTAAACCCTAATGTATGTAACCTGCTTCTTAAGTTTATAATCCAATGAATGCACTCTAAAGGTGTACAGTACACTCCATTACACACACACAGACACCTGTAAGAGATTTGTTCCGCTCGTGTTATTGTGGTCGGGTGTTTCTTGTTGACAGTAATAAAACAGATAACATCATTAAATGTAACTGCAGCCAGACAAAAAGGCGTGGTTAAGGTTGTGATTGTTTTCCAGGCAAAGAATCAGTTGGCTCTTAGTCCTGTGTGAGAGGAATGTACCTGAAGGCTTAGGGATTAGCGACTCGATGTAACAGAATCTCCATATCTCTCCCAATCTCCACATCTGCTTTGTCTCTTCACTACTTTCTCACTCTTTCTGTCTTTTCTACAGAGAGGTCGTAACATGAGTGGGGAAAAAAAGCAACGGACAGACTATTGTTGACCCAATGTGTTAATGGAATAACCGCCCACTCTGTTTCTCTCACACCCACTCAGAAACAAAAAATATGTATGTGCAGTATGTGAGTAAATACTGTTGTAGACACGCCTTTCACTTCGCCAGAAATCTGGCTGACTATTTCACATCAAGACAAGTCATGTCGTGCCCTCTCCTCTCGTTTGTTGCCAGAACTTACTTCTTCAAAATTCAGTTGATGATTAAAGGGCCAATTAACGTTGCGTAATGTGGTTCAATGTATACACTGCTTGCATTGCTGTAGGCTTTTATGTATCTTCTTTTAATGGGATTTTTGGTATGTGAAAGTGTTAATGTTACTAATCCACCATAAGCTTTTTCTGCTGCCTGCACTTGTTACATGTGTTTTATACTGAAGTCAATTTTGCTATACAAATAAAGTATTTTTTTTTTTTTACAAGTAAACTGTTGCTTAAATGTATTCATGATAACAAGTTATGTGCACATCAGTTCATCATACTACTCTTTGAATGTACTGTATGTGGCCTAAAGGGGGTAGTATCTAACAACAAGACTGAACCTGATCACTGTGGTAATATATCAGCTACTCTCTATGTTAGCAGGCCAGTAATACTAACTGTAACTGTAATCGCATAATGTCCAGAGGAACAATAAGCACACATAAACCAGTCTGGATGCACACACAGTATGTAATGCTACTTTAGTTAAATAGAGGAAGAGAAAGAAAATGGTTTCGCATTAGTATTTTGCACAAAAAAGCATGATAACTAATGGCAGCAGCTATTCAGACCTCCTGTTACAGATGAACATGCATAAATACCAGAGCTGCAGACTTAAGACTCTGATAAGTCAGTTACAAAATGTTACAAAAATGAAGACACAATATTTCACTTTGATTTCCTTGAGACTTGAAAGCAGAAGTTTTGACCTGTTAAAATACTTCCTGTATTTTAACAGGTCAAAACTTCTGCTTTCAATGAAAAGTAAATAAGACGGTGCCAGACTGGACTTGCATAAACCTTGAATATTTGAAGATGTGCTTATACTCTGCTTTGAGTAATCATTTGTGTCTGCTTTGGGTTTTTACACAAAAGGTTCAATAACCTCATTAAACATCTATGAAAAGGACGTCTACCTCATTATAAAATCCAGAATCTATGAATGTGCACATATTTTTTCCAATCAAAGGTTAAACTACTGGAGACAAGATGTCTCTGGTGTATGTCTACAGGTTGTTCTTGGACCATGACCGGCCTCCAAATTAGTTGTGATGTCACAAAATCATGATTGTACATACACAGTTTAAGGTGAACAATTTCCCACCTTCAACAGATGAATGTGAAAACATATATGTTTTGTATGCAAAAATCTTAATTTGTAAAGAAGCTAAAAGTGTCAGATAAATGTAGTGGAGTGCAAAGTACAATAATCCCCTCTGAAATTTGGTTGAGTAGAAATAAAATACTCAAGTAAAGTGCAAGCACCATAAATTTGTACTTAAGCCCTTAAGTAAATGTACTTATATTTCACCACTGGGACTTGGTCTCTAACATATCTTTGAAAGAATAATGTTAATTGTGTAATTTTAGCATTCAGTAAGCTGGATTGCCAACATCAG
>CAKAOI010047326.1:0-10381 GCA_916701655.1 Sebastiscus albofasciatus
TGGTTATCAACTCGGTAAATCAACCCAGAGCTTCCCAATCTAGCTGTGGCCGTAATTACATATAACGGGGCGGTGTTTGCAGCATATGACCAATCGCAAACATGGACAAGTCTTATGTCAGCTGAGCAGCATATTTTACAAAGAGAAAACTATAACAGACAAACACAAAGAAGTTAAACACATAATCAAGGCTAAAAGTAACACAGGTGCAGATGCCAAATGCAGGAAGGACAGCTGGCAAAAGAATCACTGACTGTATGAATGCATTAATTAACAGGCTTATAATGTCACTGCCCCATCAAGAGCAAGAGAAGATCTGACTATTACTACATTTGTGTATTCCATTAAATTAAAGTATTGTGTAGGTGTATTCTTATAGAATAGAAGAATACAGGATATACTTTATTCATTCCCTTGAGGAAATGATGGTGTGTATGACAATTTTAGCCTTATTCTTTCAGCTACAAATCAGGTGGTGTGAAACAAATAAAAAAAATTAAAAAATAAATATAAAAACATAATTCATAGCACTAGGCTTACTTTTATATACTATAATCACCCCCAGTATACATAAAAGTATCAGGGGCAAAGTAACGCAGGGCAATGCATACAGTGTGCAGGACTGTAAGCGCCTGACTCCGACATGTTGCACTTTACATACGGCTCAATAAGCTGACACAGATAAGTGAATACATAATATATATATATGCCGGTGTTATGTTGAAGTGTTCCCCTGTCGGATAGTGTTTAGAGCCCCCCCTCTGTAGTCAGTGTTAGGGATAAGGGTTGGTTCAGGTTTTAGGTAGGGGGAAATGCATATCGACAGAAACGGTACTCGACACAACACCGGTCTCTGAACACTCTTTTCCTCCTAAGACCCAGGCACCGAGCTTTGATTGGTCAGCAGGCAAAGCTATACACGTTAATCTGTTATCTTATCTTGAACATAACCTTGCTCCGGAGCAGGTTATGTGTGCAGCATAAGTTACCATGCCGATGTACCCCGGTGAGAACCACCGTTGTAACACGGAAACCCGGGGTTAAACCGGAACTCTTCATCAACATGTTAATTTTTGACTTCTCAGAAATTACCTGTTTTTCAGTATGTTCAGATGTTCCTGCCTCTCTTTCTTCTCTTTCAGTTTCAAAGGAAAAGTTGCTCTGGGAAAACAGATCAAAGTGTCATTACAAAGTTGATTTTGACAACTATTCATTGGCAGTAAGTGCCTCCTAGTATTGAGGAGAAAATTGATGGCTGGCTTAAATGGGTTCAATTATACTGACCCGACTAGGGCTGACCCGAATGCTTCGAAGCTTTGACCACTATCATTGTATTAAACCTCCAAATCAGTACTCGAATGTTTCGGATTTTTTGTTGTTGTTGTTTTGTTTATACAAGTATGCAATAATAATGTATAAATCCAAAAATAGCCCATGAAATAAGGAATAATCCCACATTATTCATATTCAACATTAATTATTATTAGTTATTCTCAGACGGATATCGCTGTTGTTGTGTGTAGAGGTGTGCTTGTGTACAGTGGTGTGACAGCAGCACTGTCCCGGGGACTGAAACAGGGAAGATGGAGACAGACTTTTGCGGCGTGAAGCTTTGAAGCTTTGTATGCACCAATACCGACACATGTCTGCAATAAGATGGCCAGTTTATTGCTCTATGAACAATACATACGTATGTCAGAAGACACACTCACTTTATTAAGTACACTGATAACAATCTAATGCAATCCAGTGTAACAGCTCTGCCACATATGATACCTTTACAAGGCTTATAATGGCCAGTTTTTGTTAAAACTTTTGGAGAGGTGTTAACTCAACTGCATGTTTATATCTAAGGTCACAGTTTCATGTCTGTAAATGGGGTGGGCAAAACATTAGAAACACCTCTCAATATAATGCAGTCCAGTTCAACACCACTGCAAACTACAACCTCAATAATAAACTTATACTGTAGTTCTCTCTGACAGTGTCAATCAAAACTTTGTAAAGGTAGAATGTATGGCTGAGCTGTTGTATTGAATTACATTAGATTTTTACAGGTGTATCTAATAAAGTGGAAACTGAGTGTATAAGAAAATACTACTTTTCACAGTGAAACTCACAGTATTGACAAGTCCATGATGTTCTCCAGAGATCTGATGGAGGATCCTGGCATCAGCTTCCACTTCTCCTCACCTTTGCTGCCTTTTTTTTTAGGGACTGAAGATGAGCCGTCAGCTTTTTCAGGACACAAACAAGGGCAACACAAGAAAACAGTGCGGTTGGTATGCTATGTGACTGCATCATTATCTAACATTTGAAGAGGAAGTGGTGGTCAGAGCTATTCTAACCTTTCCTCTTCCGTGCTGGTTTTGGCAGCGGCTTCTATAAAAACATTAAAGGGGACATAAAAAAAGTGAGATTTTCATGTTTTTTTTATTATAAAGCAGGCTTAAGTCCTATATAAATACTGTGCAAGTATCGAAACACTCAATCCACAGGGAAATACAGACAGCCCATATTCAGAAACTCTGCATTTGAAATAAGCCGTCAGGATTTGTGTCCATTTGTGATGTCACAAATATACAATATTTAGACCCTTTACGCAGTTTTAAAAATAAACATGCTAAATGTGTCCCAGTTTATTCCTGGTTGCAGTGTATGTGAATGTCATCAACTGACGGGAAGTACACATGGACCCAAGCTGTTGCCTAGAAACGCAATTCTGTTGCAATTCCGTCAAAATGCATTAAAACGGAGCGTTTCAGACAGAGGGTAAATACAGGCATATTCAGGCCGACAGTATGAGGAAAATAAATGTTTTTTTGAACATTACAGCATGTAAACATGTTCTAGTAGAAACACAAAATACAAGTATGAACCTGAAAGTGAGCATAATGGGACCTTTAATATTATTAAGCAAGTTAACAGAATCAGAACCAGAATTGTGTTTATTGCTAGGTGCCTTTGGTTTTGTTGGTGCAAGTTAAACAGTATAGTAACAAAAGAATAGATAAAAACGTTAGAAAATAAGAATAAAAAAATTGAAATTCTACCAATATACAATATATAAAATAAGCTATAAACATGATATAAACAGGTAGTGCAAATATTGCTGGTGCAGATAGATAGTCAACATCAGCTGCAGACTTCACCTCCTCTTACCTGGTGCTGTTGTTCAGTCTGCTCTGTTTGTTTCTTCTTCTTCAGGTTAGGTGCTTTAGATGCGGCCCTGCTAGAACCTCTAACAGGCTTCATCTCTGATAACGTTGGCTATTAAACTTGACTAGTTGTTGTCAACAGCTGAGCTAGTGTGTTTTCGCGCTGTTGTTTTCGAACAGTTTAGCGCACATTCAATGCGCATGCGTGAAAAATACATTAAGTTTCCCCGTAATTCAGCCTGACAGGTAGCAATTCATCTCAGGCTATAATGATATTACCAGGGCCAAACACAATATTGGGAGGCTTCATATTCAGAACTCAAGTACAAGCAAACACAGCAGTCTTCCTTGAGCTAACGTTATATATTAGCAACATAGCAGCGATGACAAGGTCACAGCCAGCCAGGACGGAAACGCTACCTGTGAGGCCTAGCGCAGGGCTTTTGAGCCCAAAAATACACTGCAATGGACTGAAGCCATTTTGACTGAGCAGACATGACGTCATTACGTCCTGAGAGCCTCCTTGGCGGTTGGAAACGTGTAACCATGGAAACCAGTGCTAACCTCATGGTACCAAAGCTACAATTTTGTGATAATCAAAGTCTGAATTAATTTAAAATAAAAATTAATCCTAGCAAAGTGAAATCTTGTACTTAAAAGTTAAATCAAAGCGTTATTGATGTTACAGAGCTGTCCGTCAACTACCGCATTGCATTGTGGGATATTTTTGGGCATTGCATACTGTAATATTTCGCCTGAAGTAGTGTGCATAGTATAGTACTATTGGTTTCATGTTAAAGGACCCGTATCATGCTCATTTTCAGGTTCATACTTGTATTTTGTGTTTCTACTAGAACATGTTTAAATGCTGTAATGTTTTAAAAAAAAACTTTATTTTCCTCATACTGTCGGCCTAAATATGCCTGTATTCACCCTGTCTGAAACGCTCCAGTTTTAGTGATTTTGACGGAATTGCAACAGAATTGCGTTGCTAGCACATGGACCAACAGCTCTGGTCCATGTGTACTTCCTATCAGCTGATGACATTCACATACACCTGCAACCAGGAATAAACTGGGACACATTTAGAAAGTTACGTTTAAAATTGTGTCAAGGGTCTAAATATTGTCTATTCGTGACAGCTTGTTTCAAATGCAGAGTGTCTGAATACGGGCTGGGCGTATTTCCCTGTTGATTGAGTATTTCGATACTTTCACAGTATTTATATAGGACTAAAGCCTGCTTTATAATTAAAAAAACATAAAATCTCATTTTTTTTAATATGGGACCTTCAAGGTTTCGGACATACGAAAATATCTCACATACTGTTTTTGTGTACTAAATATCAAGCTAGTATGGAATTTCGGACACAACCATATTTTCTCATAGAAGAATGTTTTCATCAGCCTTTCTGGAAACTCGAAGCATGATAGTGGGGTTTCTATGTCCATAATCTAAGATAATGTATTGGCTGGTAAAATCTGAACAGCTTGCCAGTATGCAAGGGATAATGTACAGCTAGCCAGTCATTGTTGTGAAATAAACCTTGACACCATCGCCCCGAAGGGGTTTATTTCACAACACTGACCTGCTAGCTGTACATTATCCCATTTATTATACAGCTACTTACTTAAGAAATCACTAATTTGACACAAAAACGGTCCTCCAGAGTCCGACATCAGAACTGCTCCCATAGCAACGGTATGTTATACATAGCAACGATCTGAAATAACAGACCCTAGGACACTGTGTTTGACCAATCAGAATTGAGTATTCAACAAAGCCGTGTAATAACACCAAGATAAAACAGCTTTGTTGTACTAATTTCTCAGACAGCAGGTTCATGTAGAGGTGCTGTCAAAAGCAAACGGCAAATGTAATGGTTGAATTTTACAGGCATTAGGGTACTACTCAAAGTGTAAACATTCATAGAGAAAATGTTGATATCTACTTCTATACCATGTCTGAATACAACACAAGTGAAGTTGGTTTATTGCAACAAATGAGAGAACAGGTATTGATGCACCCCAGCGACAGCTACTATTTTTTGTGTTTTTGTGAATTTTTGTCTTTCTTATATATTACTTTATTTTTTACCAGCAAATTAACAAACCAGTAATTGGAATTCCAAATTAAACCTTTATCACTTGTTGCACCTTAAATAGAAACAGGAGATCTCCATTCGACCTGTTATTTTTCATTGTTCCTAGTTTCGTGAAATCGGTAGAGATTTGTTTTCACTTCTCTTTTACATCTGTTGGCAGCCGATGGGACAGAAAGACCTTCAAATTCAATATTGTCACAGTACTTGAGCCATCATGTGAAACTGAAATCCATAATCTTGTTTATTAGTTTATTAGTTTTTATTAGTATTTTTTAAGCAGAAATGGAAAGAAATATCCCAAAATACCAAATTTCACTAATATGTTGGCATAAAAAACAAAAATGAAAAAAGATTCCTAAATATAAATGATTATTTTGGTTGCTTCTTCCACGGTATGGTCTGGATGGTGTTACAGTGTATTTATTTGTGTCCTTCAGGTCTGTCACACCCTCCACGGGAGGTGGAATTTGCCTGTGAAGCGTCCGTGGTTGTGCAGGTCAAAGGGGCTGAGCACCTTCCTGATACCCAGCATGTTACCCTGCGCTATCTCCTTGAAGGTCCAGGGATTCTGGTTGTTCTGCTCCATGTCGGCCTGCTTCTTTTGCATGGCTGCTAGGCTCTCTCTGCTCATCACCTATAGGAAGAACACAATGCAAGGAAGTATTGAGTTATTTTTAGGCATTTAGGCCTCTAAAGATGTTCAGCAGTAAAGTTACAGGGATATTTCGGGTGTTTTGAAGTGGGCTTGTATGAGGTACTTATCCATAGTCAGTGTATTACCTACAGTAGATGAGAGTCGGCACGCCCCGAGTTTGTAGAAACAGGCAGCAGTAACGACACAGGATCAAAGCAATACAGTGCTGTGGACATTGGCAGCAGCAAAAGGTATTTTAGCCACCTAAAAGAAAGGCCCAACTAATAAAAAAATTAATAGCAGTTTAAGTGTACTATACGCTATATTTAAAATATTTTCGCCTTGCCGTGAGATAGCTATACAGTCTAGGTTTTCGACAGGGAACTGAAACCGTTATCTGTGCTCTCGCCAAAGCAACCAGACTCCATTGACAAAAAAAAAACAACTTAATTTTATCTTGCAGAATGCGGGGGTTGCTGGTCTACCACCACAGTTTACTTCAATGGAGTCTAGTGGCTTTGGTGAGAGTATAGATGGACAAAACGGCTTCAGTTTCCCGTCGGAAACGGCTGTCTGACGGCAAGGTAAAGCGGTGAAAATATCCTAAATATAGAGTACACTTAAATGGATATTGATTTTTTTTTTAGGTGGGCCCTTCTTTTAGGTGGCTAAAATACATTTTGCTGCTGCCCCGTCGACAGCAGTACATTGCTTTGCTCCTGTGTCGGTACTCCTGCCTGTTTCTCCAAACTCGGAGCGTGCCGACTCTCATCTACTGTAGGTAATATGCTAACTATGGATAAGTACCTCATACAACCCCATTTCCTCTCCTAAAAATGTGTTTTGCTTATTGCTACTTCACGTGGCTCCTTGAGTGCATATTCACTGAGAATGGATTTTTCAATGAAATAGTCAAAATTTTGAAATGAAAAATATTTGCATATTCATAAATGGATTTTTCAATGAGGCAGAAGGAGTAGAGATGTGTTTCTGTTATTCAGCCTGCCCTCATTGATATGAATGCGGTGGACAAAATAATAGAAATACCCGTCAGTATCATGCAATACAATTTCACAGCACCATAAGCTGTAGCTTCCAAAATGACATAAAGTTGAATCAACCCCTCTCTAAAAAGGTTTCACCAAGAAAAACAAACAATATGACCTTTGTGCAGGTAGGATTTACTGCAGGACTTTTTCTAGCGAAGTGTACCTAATAAACTGAAAACTGAGTGCATATACAAATGAATCACCATAAAAATGCTTCTGACTAAAGTGCTCAAACTCAACTGAAATTGTGAAAGTATATATTAGACACCAGTGGGTAAAGTACAGTATGTACAGTATCAGTCATCTCACCTTGGCAGGGAAGGGTAGCTTCTTTGCCACTTCAATCAAGATGTGCTCAACCTCCCCCAGCTCCACCTTTCCTCCCACTTCCACAATGAAACGACCGTAGCGGACAGGTGTCACATAGTGGTCGATGGCTCCCTTGCCCCCACCCATGCGCTGACCCAGACCTTTACGTGTGATGGGCTTATATGGGCTATTGATGCGCCAGCGGGCAAATGTAGTCCGGGCATCCATCTTGCGGTTGATGGTTAGACGGATCATCTCTATGTGACCCCAATGGATGTAGCCTCCTCCTAGGGCCTGAGCATCAAAGAGAGAGAGATAGAGAAAGAGGGAAGTCATTTTTAAATGTCATGCTCTAACCACTTTGTATTTTTCACTTGGCATAAGTGTAGAGCTGCAACAATTAATCAATATGTTGTCAACTATTAAATCAATCGTCAATTAGTTTGATAATCGATAAATCGGTTTTAGTAATTAAAAAAAAAAAAAGTAAAATTTGTCTGATTCTTGCTTTTTAGACATGACTACTTTCTGGTTTCTTTTCTCCTCTGTGACAGTAAAATTTATATTTTTGAGTTGTGGACAAAACAAGACATTTGAGGACGACATCTTGGGCTTTGGGAAACACTGATTGACATTTTTCACCATTTTCTGACATTTTATAAACCAAACAACTAATCGATTAATTGATAAAATAATCTATAGATTAATCTACAATGAAAATAATAATTAGTTGCAGCCCTACATAAGTGCAGAGCTAGAACATGTGTGAGGGAGAAAGCTAGGTGGAAAGAAAAAGTTATTGATGATTGAATTCATAAGTGCTATAGTTCTTCTCCTATTTTACATAAATGCAAAGCTGAAGTGAAACATTGCAGTGTAATAAGAAATGCCTAAACATATCCTGTGATTATATCCTGTAAGGACTGTGAAATATGTAACAGACTCTGCTAATATATAGTTACTGAGGGTTTAATATTGAGGGCAAGGTATAAAATACTGCAGATAATATAATCTTCATAGACTTCAATGCTTCCAGCAGCTGTCAGATATCACTGAACAGCAGTGTTTACAGAACTTAAATGCACTCACCACAATAGCGTACTGTCCTGTGGTGAAGGTATTTGCTGCCCTCGCTGGGCCTTGGATATCCCGTAGCTTCTTCATCTCTTTCTTGGCCTTTTTGAAGTTAGGCACCTTGTTCAAAAACTTCAGTTTGGATTTCTCCGGAAGCACCACATCTTCAGAAGTAGAAACAAGAGTGAGGAATCACGAACAACAGTAACATACAGCACCAGGGAAACGTGCCTACTTAAACAAAGATTTTAAAAAAATCTAAATACTGGACCATGGACAGAGGCCTTCATACATGCAAACATGTAACAATGAAAAATCATGACAAATAAACGACAAGAAGATAAATGATTACCACTGTAGTCTGGAGGGATTTCATGCGTCTTCAGGCCAGCTACTAGGACTTTCAAGTGGCTGTGTAAAAGACCTGTGGAACAACCAGCAGGATACAGATCTGTCATTTATTACTGCTAATACAGTTATGCAGTATAATATTACTACTCAGTTTAAATGTGTGAATTTGAACAAATGTCTCTTCAAGACGAATTCATTGACTGGATTTTGTGCAGTTTTATATATGTGCAAATAAATAAATTAATAAAATAAATAAATAAATAAATACTCTTAATTTGTGCAAAATAAATAGACATGTTTGTAACAGTGCACACAAAAATTGTTAAAAAAAACCACTTGTTAATGTTAATGCTAACATGTTAATAGTTCGTACCTGACCATGTAATATCTTAATTATTGCCTTCACCGATATCCTACTTTAATAACTGTTTATGTTGTTTTAGAGGTGACTGTGTATCATCCATAGACTAGGCTAAAAGTAACGCTCAAACATATAATTGTGTCAATCTCCGACATTTACAGCAATGCTTACTAATGTATACAGTCCCTGTAAAACACATTTCTTGTTTTTTTTTTTCATTGACTGGATTTTGTGCAGTTTTATATATGTGCAAATAAATAAATAAAATAAATAAATAAATAGTCTTAATTTGTGCAAAGTAAATAGTTGAATAACAGTGCACACAAAAAATACCTGTTAATGTTACCATGTTAACATGTTAATAGTTCGTACCTGACCATGTAATATCTTAATTATTGCCTTCACTGATATCCTACTTTAATAACTGTATGTTGTTTTTGGGGTGACTGTGTATCATCCAGAGACTACAAGTAACGCTCAAGAATATAATTGTGTCTAGCTCCGACATTTACAGCAATGCTTACTAATGTAAACAGTCTCTGTAAAACAAACCAGTGAATAAATAAATATATCTCATGTAGTAGAGACAGTAGAGTCAGTCCCATGAGGACAGACTAGTGTTACCTTGGTGACCGTGAGCTCGACAGATCCCCGTCAGTCCGACAGCAGCCTTGATGAAGGAGAACATGATGTTAACGTTGAGAGGAGACTATAAACACCAGACTGTCTCTAGTGTGGTGGATATAGGAGCATGTTCAGGAGGTTAAACTAGTTAAACTGTTATGAACATCATGCTCTGAACAAGGTCGCTGCCATTGATGTGTTCATTCTTTCACTTCCGCCAGAGAAGAAGAGACACTTCCCGTCTGGGGTTTTCACAATAAAAGCGTCATGTCTACAAATCTACATCCGGAAGCAGTCATTTGGTCCAAAAAAAAAAAATCAAAATGTGACTTCTAGCAACGTTTGGAGCTAAAATTAGTACTATTTTCCTGAGGAAAAAAAAGTTCCTAAATGAAAAAGGTATTGTTAGTTTATTAGCTGCTTCCGATATTGTCTATTTGTTTCTAATGTGAACTTTGTTCCTTGGGTGTCCAGTCAGAGCCACCTGTCTGTTAGCTTCATCAAATATTAGCCAGCTTTGATTAATAATTCACGGCGATAGCTGAATGGCTGCTGTAAATGTCCCTGTAGTGTAATCACAATACATTTGAATATTGGATAGTGTTGATAGTGTTGAAAATCAGAAAATGTAAAAAAAAAAATGTAAAAAAAAAAAAAAATGTCTGAAAAAAGTCAGAAAAATGTAGAAAAAATTAAATGTGAGAAAAAAGTTACATT
>CAKAOI010047327.1:8221-43056 GCA_916701655.1 Sebastiscus albofasciatus
CCAATTTTGGTGAGTTTTTGGGGATGGGAAAGGCCTCAAAAACGCGATCTCGCAGCAGAAAAATAATAATAATAATAATAATAATAATCCTTAGAAAAACAATAGGTTTCCTCGCACTTCGTGCCAGGACACCGTTGGGGTCCTGGCACTTTCGTGCTCGGAACCTAATAAAATAAATAAATAGATAAAACACAGACAACACCCTAATATAATATTGTATAGTAACTTCACTGTAATACTGTTTACACAATGGCTGGTGGTCCTCACCATGGATGTATGGTCCTCACTCATCAATGAGTGGGCAAAATTAGATATGGGAGCCAGTCAATTTGAATAAAATTATAATTGACAAGGAGGAGCACCAATGGATTGTGTTAGGATGCAGCTCCTTAGATTTGATTGGTCAGATTTACGGACCAGCCCTTTTTTGCCGAACCAATCAGAATCAACCAATGTTGATTGCCGATGTATTTAACCAATCAGAATGCTGGATTCCCAAGTGGGCGGGTCTTTGGTCATGGAAGGGGTGGGGTGTTCGAGGTCATTCAGTCCCACTCTTGATTCACTCTATCGGCGTGTGTGTGTTTGTGGAGGACGGTGTAGTTTGGGGAGTAGGAGTCGTCGCGCCGGGCGGCAGTGCAGTGCATCTCTAAAAAAAAATCTAAAAAGCTTTTTTTTTGTGGGGGAAAAGAAACGACACAGACTGAAGAAACGACCCCCCAAGTGACGACTTTTCTGTGTAATTATTTGACTGCGACACACCAACAAAACACAACGCAGACTGACGGTGACGGTTGGATCAAGGTGTTGATAGCTTAGCAACTAGCCTCCCAAAAGCTAATTCATCCATCCAGCTTAGCCCGTTAATTAGACAAAAAACACCCGACAGAAGAGCTCCAGAAAAAAAGCTAGCTTGCTGGAGACAGCGTCTGCGTTTAGGTTAGTTGCCACCCCATCTCCCCATTCACCTCCTGCCCTCTTCCTCCAACCACCCGACACACTGGACATCCACAAGCGGCCGGATAGCGGCGGCGGCGAAGGGCCGGAGCCGGGGCCGTTGCCGGGGAAACTGGGGGTGCTAACGTTACCGGACTCTCCGCCGCCGGGAGGAGTCGGCGTCGGAGTCGGAACGGCGGCTACAACAACAGACAACAAGCTCAGCTGTACTGGTGGGGAGCTACCACCACCACCGACGACGACGAGTATGGACGGGCTGGCCGTGGAAGTACGAGGCTCCAATGGGGCCTTCTACAAGGTAAAAAACCTGTTTTTTAAGTCGTATTTTTATACTTATACACAGTTTAAAGTTCTCCTGAGCTCAGCCCCTAGCTAGCTATCTAGCTTAGGTCCATGTCTGACAAACAGGGATGGTTTCCATTAAGGGTTGGCCATTGTAAGGGTGGGTAGCTTAGCTCCAGCTAGCTGTGTTAAGCTAGGCATCATCACCATGTATGGCCTATATTTTGGTCGTTTTTTAATACATGTCAATATAAATACAAGCTATAGTATTGGAAGTAGCTTCCCTTCCTTGTGACATGCCATATAGCACTTCTTATAGCCTTTAAATGTGCATTAAAAGCTCACATATTTTGTTTTATACCTTAAGCTACACAGGCACACTTGTCATCACCCATGTATGGCCTCTATATTTTGCTCCTTTTTAATGCATGTTAATAGAAATACAAGCTATAGTATTGGACACCAGCTTCCCATACTGTTTGACATGGCATACAGTACTTCTCATAGTCTTTAAATGTGCATTAAAAGCTCACATATTTTGTTTTATACCATGAGCTACACAGGCACACTTGTCATCACCCATGTGTGGCCTCTATATTTGGTCCTTTTTTTAATGCATGTCAATATAAATACAAGCCATAGTATTGGAACTAGCTTCCCATACTTTTGTGCTTCTCATAGCATATTGCTTTTGTCTTTAAATGTGGGATGCAAGCATTTCAAACCCAACTCAGACAGCATACAAGTATGATAAGATGAATCAAAAGCTCACATATTTCATGCCTTAACGTCCCAGCTATACACTATTGAACCTCATGTGTATTGCACACATGTCATCACCATGTATGGCCTATATTTTGTCGTTTTTTAATACATGTCAATATATATACACGCCATAGTATTGGACACCAGCTTCTCATACTTTTGACATGCCATACTTCTCATTGCTTTGTCTTTAAATGTGGGATGCAAGCATTTAAAACCCAACTCAGACAGCTAGTATGATGAGATGCATTAAAAGCTCACATATTTTGTTTTATACCTTAAACTACACTATTGAACCTCATGTGTACTGCTCTCTGACAAGGAAGAACTAGAGTCAGCTGTTAAGCTAGGCATCATCACCATGCATGGCCTATATTTGGTTGTTTTTTAATACATGTCAATATAAATACAGGACATAGTATTGGACACCAGCTTCTCATAGTCTTTAAATGTGGGATGCAAGCATTTAAAACCCAACTCAGACAGCTGTTATGTGCAGTTCCTGTTTACAAGTATGATGAGATGCATTAAAAGCTCACATATTTTTTGTTTTATACCTTAAGCTACACAGGCACACTTGTCATCGCCATGTATGGCCTCTATATTTTGCTCCCTTTTAATGTATGTTAATATAAATACAAGCCTTAGTATTGGACACCAGCTTCCCATACTGTTTGACATGTCATAGAGCACTTCTAATAGCATATTGCTTTTGTCTTTAAATGTGGGATGCAAGCATTTAAAACCCAACTCAGACAGCTGTTAAGCTAGGCACACTTGTCATCACCCATGTATGGCCTCTATATTTTGGTTGTTTTTTAATACATGTCAATATAAATACAAACCATAGTATTGGACACCAGCTTCCCATACTTTTTGACATGCCATACAGTACTTCTCATAGCACATTGCTTTGTCTTTAAATGTGGGATGCATGCATTTAAAAACCCAACTCAGACAGCTGTTATGTGCAGTTCCTGCTTATACAAGTATGATGAGATGCATTAAAAGCTCACAGATTTGTTTTATACCCTACACTATTGAACCTTTGGTCTCATGTGTATTGCTCTGTGACAAGGAAGAACTAGTGTCAGCTGTTAAGCTAGACACACTTGTCATCACCCATGTATGGCCTCTATATTTTGGTCATTTTTAATACATGTCAATATAAATATACAGGACATAGTATTGGACACCAGCTTCCCATACTTTTGACATGCCATACAGTACTTCTCATAGTCTTTAAATGTGGGATGCAAGTATTAAAAAAACCCTGAAGCAAGCTGCTAATCAGACAGCTGTTGTGTGCAGTTCCTGCTTACAAGTATGATGCGATGCATCAAAAGCTCACATATTTGTTTTATGCCTTAAGCTACACTATTGAACCTCATGTGTATATTGCTCTCTGACAAGGAAGAACTAGAGTCTTTGTTTCTGTTTCAATTCTGCCTCATTTTCAGAAGAAAGTGTAGTTAGTTTCACATCCATACACATGACTTCTTTGTTGCTGCTGTGTCACAGCTTGTTTTTAAAATATCAGATGGCAACTCAAATGACTTCAAATTGAATTCTATACATTAATTTATTTAAAGACAGCTTACATACATGTTTTTATTAGACAGTCACACAGATTTAGGTCTTGGGATTTCATTGAATTTTAGGTAAAAAAACATGTTGTAAGTCACTTTCCCCTGCTTTGTGACATCTTATTTTTTATTCCTCTCAGTTGAAACACGTTTATTTCTCCCATGTGCTCTTCTTCTGCCTTTGGGTGTTCAGATGGTCAAGTGAGCACATGGTGGTTTAAGAGATGAGCCTATATTTACTCTCCTCATGGTGCTTCACCTGTCGTTCTGTTTTACAGGGTGACAGTTTGGCTCTGGCGTGAATGAACACTTCCCACTCCTCTCTATTACGTCCATTATCTCACCGCTCTCTCATTTTGCGGATGAGATGGACACTTAACTGTGTTTTGTGACATTCAAAATGTCCCATTCCAGTAGATATGTTGTCCTTGATGTGTGTGAGAGAGAGAGAGAGAGAGAGAGAGAGAGGGGCAAAAATCTTTACTGCTTTATTTTCCCTGTTGTGATTGACACATGGGGTGGAATGATTTTGCTTTTTTGAATGCACTTCATTCACGTTGGTGTCAGAGTGAGTCAGTTCTTCTTTTCTAACTATGAATCAGGGTCATATTTATGAACCTGCCATGGCAATACAGCTCTTGTCAGCAAACTGGCACTTTGTCTTGTGTATAGTAGCAGCAAGCACATACCAGGCAAGCTGATAAAAGCCTAATTAAGGATTCAAACAGTTGTTTTATTATGTTAATTGGGAGTAATTTTCCACATTAATTTTATTTATTTTTTGGCTGGATATCTTGCATCAATACAGAGCTCAGTTTTTGCATGTTTATTTATATTTTATCACAAGAAAATCAATCAAATTTGTATATCTAAATAGTGTCTTGTGTGGAAAAGATACAAATATCCCATCTAATCCTTTTTCGTGAGAGAGGAATTTTGCAAACCTGCCTCCTCCGGTCGGACAGGTCTTGCTCACCACATGGACCTGCATGTGGCTGCAGGCCTGGTGATGAAGGGGCGTCATTACGAAGCTGCCTGGGACCCCTCTCTGCCCCCACCACTCCACCAGTCATGTCGTGTTAAGAAAGAGGGCTTGCCTACCCTTTGACCTGGTAGTACTTAGTGGAAGCAATACTCAACCTGACATAACATGCACATGCAGCTGTCTCCTAATGTGACCTGTGGAAATTGGAGGATGTGCACTTTTTCAGTCCTGTTACCATTGCTGCTCAAGAAGCTAGCCAGCTCTAGCACCACTGGGATCCTGCATAATGAGAGGCAGATGCTAGCCGTTTATGTAGATACAAAGGCATGTTTTGACCATAAAGTAGGACCATCTCAGAACAGCAATAAGTGGGGATTAATAGTCAGAGCGGACTGCTAAAAAGGTGTAAAAGAGAGCAGGCCGAAACCCTAGCCAGCTCTTGCAATGCAAAGGCAGCACCTTCCCAGCAGGTGAATCCACTCCCCCAAGCATGCTTTCAAGAGTCTGCCTGACCTCTCTGTCCCATATACGGTAGTGTCACACTGCGAGACATGCCACACCCACCACTTTCCTCCCGTCTCGTCATTACTTGGCGGTGGGGGGGCTGTGGGTCAAAGTTTATGGCATGCTATGACAGATTTGTGGACGGCCATGATGGACATGTAACATGTTTAAGCGATCTTTCTCGTAGTAGTTGCCTCTGGACTGTCACATGTTATGTCCATATAGGCATGTGCATACATGTGCCCTTGTAAAACTATAGTATTCCAACTTACACCCAAAGAGAAAGCATTTTAATTCTGTTTGTGTGTGTGAGCGTGTGGGAGAAATTTCCAGGCTGTCTGTGCTGTCAGGAGGAGTCAGTGTTCGTCGTCACTTTATCCAGCACTGAATTCACAGCCAGAGAATTGTGTCAGTGTTGTGATGTCTCGGCTTCCAAAAAGCCCTAGATGCTCTTTTTCAGCAACAGTCACAGTTGCTGTTTACATGCAGAATCAAAACGCTCACAGCCCCACCCCTCATTTCAACGCTGTCTGGCTTGTGCAATCATGGGAATAAAAAATCTGTCTCTCTGCTTTTCTTTTAGGGTTACATCAAAGATGTTCACGAAGACTCGCTCACAATTGTTTTTGAAAACAAGTAAGTTTCCTCTTAACCTCTCCTATATGTCTACATTATGATAAATAGTCCATATATTGGGGGAAATGGAGCTTGAACTGTAGTAATTGAGAGTTACGACGACTACTCCAGGCTGGTGCTTTACCCACGCGCTCAAAACTGTCCTCTTCAGCACCTGTGCTCGGCATGCAGCTGTCCATACACGTCTCTAACAGTTTTTTTACCTCCTGCTCTGATCCCCCCACTGCCCTTGCCGTCCCGATAGCATGCACTCCTAGCCCCACCTACTGTCCCTTTCCACTATCCACCCATCCCCCTGGTCCCTCTTTATCTCAGAGTGGAACAGGGTGCCCCTAAAAATAGTGACCCAAGGTATGCAGAGTGGGAGGGGGTGGCAGTATGGTGGCTTGTGTCGTTTTTGGGATGGTTCCTACTCCCCCTTCTCCTTTTACTTTCTCTGAGCACATGGAGTTGTTGGAGTAGCTGGTTACATGAGATAGTGAACACCTTTTTTGGTCTTAAACGATAGTAATAAGGCTCTTAATGAAAATTATTTTTATATTTGAGATTCATTTGAGATTTGAGAGTTTTTAAGATATCAATTAGTGCTGTCAATCGATTCAAATATTTAATAGCACGATGGTCCATAGTTACTTGCGATAATCAATTTTATCTATTCAAAATGTACCTTAAAGGGAGATTTGTCAAGTATTTAACATTCTTATTAGCATGGAAGTGGGCAAACATGCTTGCTTTATGCAAATGTATGTATATATTTATTATTAGAAATCAATTAACAACACAAAACATTGACAAATATTGTCCAGAAACCCTCACAGGCATTTAGCATAAAAAAATATGTTCAGGCAACAACAGCTGTCAGTGTGTCATTGTGCTGACTTGACTATGACTTGCCCCAAACTGCATGTGATTATCATAAAGTGGGCATGTCTGTAAAGGGGAGACTCGTGGGTACCCATAGAACCCATTTTCATTCACATATCTGGAGGTCAGAGGTCAAGGGACCCTTTTGAAAATGGACATGCCAGTGTTTCCTCTCCAAAAATGTAATGTAAGTTTGGAGCGTTATTTAGCTAGTATGACCTGGTTAGTACCAATGGATTCTTTAGGTTTTCTAGCTTCATATGATGCCAGTGTCTTCACTCTAGCTTTAAAGCTCGCTACAACCTAAAAATCACAAGTTGCGTTCACGCGTTAAAGAAATTAGTGGCGTTAAAACAAATTTGCGAAATATGCTATTATCGTCATCCCAAAATCAATACTACATGGGCCGATCATTTACTGAACTCTAAGGCACTCTTGTGCAATATAAAAAGGACATCATACAATGAACATAGTCACTCAACTCACTCATTAAACGGAACGACCCATTTTAGTTTTTTATTATGTCTGTTAATGTGTTGCACAGCGGTGAGTGATGTCATTCCCAATATGACATGAGGGCAAAAAGAGCTTGAGCTAGACTGCTTGAGCTACAGCATGTAACAGTATTCCATTTTGTTACCTGTGGTTTGTTCTAAAGCTGACAGGTGATTTTGTCTTGTCTCTGTGTCGTCTTGCCACAGCTGGCAGCCAGAGAGACAGTTGCCCTTCAGCGACGTGCGGTTGCCTTCTCCAGCCGAATACAACAAGGATATTGGTGAAGGAGAGGAGGTGGAGGTAAGGCCTGCCACTTTGCGTCTCTCTGACGCAGCTCATCCACCTGAGTTTTCACTAACCTCATGCAACCTTTGCACTATTGACTTTTGATTGACATTTCCAGGACATCCATATGGCTAAATTATGAACAATCAAATCTATTATTATACCCCTTTACATATTTGTCTGACTGTAAAACATCTTCTGGCACATGTCTGCTTAAAATCTGTTTTAAATCTGGATTTGTATATTTTTGGTGCTTTTGGGGCAGCAGATTAGAGTATGATAAATTCTGATTGTATGCATACTGAACTAAGGATGCGCTGATCAGACTTTTTCAGTCCTGATAGCGACACCTGGGCTTTGTGTATCGTCCGATCCTGACTACCGATCCGATATCGGTGTTTAATTAATAATCTGTATGCCTCACTATGTGGAAGTGACTGGGATCATTCTATTATGTATAAGGCCACATCAGACTTGACCTAAACATTGCTTTTCTAACTTTGTAAAACAAAATGTGACCAATAAATACATAGATATTCATTTATTTTATTGTTCTTTATTATTAAAATAATAAATCGTACACAAGAATCCTAGTAAAAAACCTTCAAAATTAACAGGAATTAAAATTCCATTATATAATGTCTATACTGTAAATATAAAATAGAATTTAATAGATCGGCTCCATTGTCATCGATATCCGATCCAGTTATTTGAGTCAGTATCGGACAGATATCCGACCCGGTATCGGTGCATCCCTATATTGAACATATAGATGTTATCGTCTGGTGTGAAAGCTAAAGAATGTATTACTTGCATTTTGTACAATCAGTCAAAAATTGTAACCATAAACGCACTTGAGTCTTTGATTTACAACATCTCATATTGTCTTTACAATATCCAACAAGTTTACCTCACATATTTTGCATTTTCTCCACATCACACAACACTAGTTGGTTGTCCAGTATGCATCCGGTTTGCTTTTGCAGCCATGTTCACTATGTTGCTTTCTGCTACAAACAGTTTGAAGCAAAGTTAATGGGTGTAATAGTTGTAGTTTTTGTTTGTCTCATTCACTATGTTTCTCCTTACAGGTTTACTCTAGGGCCAACGAACAGGAGCCATGTGGCTGGTGGCTGGCCCGGGTCAGAATGATGAAGGGCGAGGTAAGATGTCCCAAGAACCAAGGAACCATATCTTATAAAGATAATAAAAAGGGGTAAATGATGACTCGGTCAAAACCGAGTATATGGCTGGAGCATGTACGGTCAGTCTGTGAATTTATGGCTAAATTGTTACACAAATAGTCAGTGGTCATGTCTATAATGTTAAATCCAGCGGTACACGTCCACCAGGTCCGGCGAGGACACTAGGGGACACGCTGCTCCACTCAACTGGCCGTTCAAGTGGTGACGCTCCCTATCGTTAACTGCACCTGATTAGTCCCTGGTTTTCTGCTCGCTGTTTCAAACAGTAAAAAAATCTACTTTTGAAAACATTTTAAGCAAGAAATAGGCTTTGCCACTGCTGAAACTGGTTTCATTTTAGAACTGGATCGCCTAGTTTGACAGCTTGGTCCAAGTTGGACGGGTTCATTTGCATGAAGGACTGTCCCGCCTTTTCATTTTAAAAGAGCATCGGCCAATGAGGAAACTCCAACACTTGGCCGACCAATCTTTTGCATTTGTAGGGCTAGCACTCTGCGGGTCCAGCCAAAAAACTGAAACTATATTTCCAAATGTCATCAAAGCAGAAGAGAAAAAAAAAAACTGAGCATATCCTCTCTACTTTGGAGACATGTAATTTGTCTTTATGTTGTTTTCAAATCCTTTTTCCACCGCTGCATGTCTCCATTAATACTGTAGTCACACATTGTGATGCTGTTTTGTTGTCTTGTCTTGTCTTAAACCACAGCAGAGCAGTTGTTTTTTTTTTTTATTCGCTTAATCTTCACAGTGAAACTTGACTGCGGTGGAAACACTAAGGCGCGAGAGGAACTGTTCGTTCCTGAGTTTTTGTTCCTGGGGCTTAAAAAAGTCCTGGAGCTATTTTAGTTGAAAAAAAACAAAAAACTAATATTGTCAGTGATAAGATCCAGCTGGGCCAGCTTCCTCTATATCTCAGTATTTAATCATTAGTAATAGAGGCTAAGCAGCTATTATCTTTCACTTTGCCATCAGTGTTTTGTCCTATTGCCAGTAACTGTTATTGAATCCTGAGTACTGCTGTATGTAGAGTGAATACAGGCCTGTAGTAACTGCTGGGTAATGAGCTCAAAGAGCCAGTATGTCCTGATGTGGTCTGACACTGTACCTTCAAATTATATTTCCCATACACTCTGTGCTTTTACTTCACACCAACTTCTTGTGACAAAATGGATTTGCACCAGGCTCTTATTTTGACGTTTTTTTTTTAAGTTTCTAATAACCAAGAACCAGAAGCGGCTCTTAGTCACCCCCAGCACGAGCCGCAGGTTGAATAGTGGGTCAGTGGGATATGGAAAGGACAGCGTTGTAGTGCTACTGTGCCTGGGGGAGCTGCTGCTGGTGTAACGCTGTTATTTGGAGCGGTCTGATAAGAGCCTGCAGGAATGTCTAGCATTGACTGATGGCTTTAATTCTGTCCTTTTGAGCATGGAGTGTGCAGTGTTCATCTCACTGCCTCACTCGCTCTCTGGGTTCCGCTTTTTCTTTTCTCTACATCTTTTCTCTACATCGCACTTCTTTTTTTTCTTCTTATGTTTTCTCAAAAACAAGAAACTGGGAAAGGCGAAGCTTCATTAAAAAGATGAATGGAGCTATAGAATTAATGTATTTTTAGAGCGGACATCAATGATTTTGTTTTATTTGAGAGCTGATTCAGTATTTTTACATCTTGGCTGTTTTTTTTCAATTCACATTGTTAATCTGAGCTGTCAAACGTTCACGTGTCTGACATTTCTGGCTCCATTATTAAAAATCTCTTTCTCTTTTGTGTTCTCTGTTTTCAGTTCTATGTGATTGAATACGCAGCGTGCGACGCCACATACAACGAGATTGTCACAGCAGACCGCATCAGGCCCCTCAACCCCAACAGCCCTTCCTCTCGAAACTCCTTCCACAAGGTCCTCATCCCCGTCCCAGAAGACCTGCAGGACATGTGAGTGTCTTTTTAAACTGTCAAGTTTACATCCTGAAGACCGATTGATTTGAATTTAACTTCAGCATTTCACCAAGTGAGAAATTGCAGTGAAAAAAAAAAAGTAAATGATGAATTGAGATTCTTTGAATGTTAAGTTTTTACATCACATGAAGTTGTCTCGGTGAGCAGTGCTGTTCATAATATGCTGCTGCCAAATGAATAACAAGGCTGACTCTCCTGTGGATTGTTTTCTTATCGACAGCTGTGAAAATGAAAACATTCACAAAGAGTTCAGGAAAGCTATCGGAGCCAACTGCATCTGCTACAGTGCCCAAACGCACGAGCTCATTGTGCTGGTCAGTACTCAGAACACACACTTCAGCTGGGTCTCACTTCATGAACAAGTGAATGGCCTTGTTGCACACCCACATAGGCACCCAATACAAAGGCGCTGGAGTAACTCTCACATAAAAACATCTTATTTTTTATGGGTATTCTTCCTGTTATGCCACATATCTTGCTTCCTCTTCCTGCCTCTCTTGTTGTCTTATAAATTTGATAAATTGTAACTTTATCCCTTTTTTTTGTTATCTTCAGTCTACAAATGAAACCACAGTAAAGCGTGCAACTCTTCTGAGCGACATGCATTTCCGCAGCATCCGTACCAAGCTCATGCTAATGTCCCGCAACGAAGAAGCCACCAAACATTTGGAGGTAAACGCACTCTTTTTACACATGCACACTTTGTTTGAAAAAAAAAAAAAAAAAAATTGGAAGCCCTAGCCCAACATTTTAGCTTAGTTTACACATTTTCACACAAACCACCTGTGTGTCTCTCCTCCCAGACAAGTAAGCAGTTAGCGTCAGCATACCAGGAGGAGGTGAAGGTCAGGGAGGACCTGATGGGCCTAGCCATCGGCTCCCACGGTGCCAACATCCAGCAGGCAAGGAAGGTGGCTGGTGTCACAGCTATCGAGTTGGAGGAGGAAAGCTGCACATTCAGGATCTACGGAGAGGTACGCTGCTGAATGAGCCTGTGGGCCATTGCATGTCAGTTCCTGTCCCAATATATTAATAGATATAATGTAGTGTCTAATGTTTGTGTTGTTTTACAGACCCCAGAGGCAGTAAAGCAGGCTAGAGAGTTTCTAGAATTCAAAGAAGACTACTTTCACGTACCCAGGAACCTCGTAGGTGAGTGAGCTACATTCCTGAAGGAGGTCATTTTGTCCCACTTCTAGGGCTGTCAAAGTTAACGCAATAAAAATGCATTAGCGCAAATTCGTTTTAACGCCACTAATTTCTTTAACGCATTAATGCAAATTGCAATTTTTAATTAATCTCTTAAAAATCTGACGGGCCGCTGTCGGGGCCGGCCCCTATTCGATCTTTCTGAGATTGTTGCAGGCTACTGGCATCATATGAAACTATGAAACCTACTGAATCCATTGGTACCAACGATGTTATACTAGCTTGTCGTGAAGGAGGCTAAATACCGCTCCAAACTGGTGAGGAAAAACTGTCATGGCCATTTTCAAAGGGGTCCCTTGACCTCTGACCTCCAGATATGTGAATGTAAATGGGTTCTTTGGGTACCCACGAGTCTCCCCTTTACAGACATGCCCACTTTATGATAATCACATGCAGTTTGGGGCAAGTCATAGTCAAGTCAGCACACTGACAGCTGTTGTTGCCTGTTGGGCTGCAGTTTGCCATGTTATGATTTGAGCATATCTTTTATGCTTAATGCAGTACCTGTGAGGGTTTCTGGACAATATCTGTCATTGTTTTGTGTTGTTAATTGATTTCCAATAATAATTACATACATATATTTGCATAAAGCAGCATATTTCCCACTCCCATGTTGATAAGAGTATTAAATACTTGACAAATCTCCCTTTAAGGTACATTTTGAACAGATAAAAAATGTGCGATTAACTATGGATAATCATGCGATTAATTGTGATTTAAATATTTGTATTGATTGACAGCCCTACTATAGCCACGTCGCATACTCCTCATCACTACACTTATACACTCTCTTATTTACTACATTCTTTTTAAACCTCTTTTCTTCTTTCTCTGTTGCGCAGGCAAAGTCATCGGCAAGAACGGCAAAGTCATTCAGGAGATTGTGGACAAATCGGGCGTGGTCCGTGTCAGGATTGAGGGAGACAACGACAAAAAGCTTCCCCGGGAGGAGGGAGCCAGGCAGGCAGCAAGCAGGGACGACACTGCCAGCGGCAAAGAGGTGAATGGACCGTGCGGCTGGACTCCCAGTCCCCCTATAACCTTCTTTGCTCTCCAAAAAGCAAAGCTTATTAACTGCAGCAGAGTGTAGAAGTCCCATGTGCTGTCTGCTTTGACACTGTTCCATTCTGCTGCTTTGTCTCTCTTGTTTTGTCGCTGGCACTTATGTTTTCATTGCTTTCAATGCACACAGCCCACTGCACAACATATGTCAGTTATGTTGGCTGTGTGTGGGCACGGAGCTGTCTGTTGTCTCTGATGGATTGATATGTTTCTGTTGCTTCATGTGAGTTTTGAGTATACTAATCGTTCCAGAAATGTTTGGATGGTTTCACCACTTAAAATGTTATTTATCTCCCCTATAATGGTATTTAAAGTGATGATTATCTGTTTTTGAAAAAAAGACACTCAACTCTTCTTCTATGTGTTTTTATCAGGGCTTGGTTCCCTTCGTGTTTGTGGGAACTAAAGAGAACATCAGCAATGCTCAGGCTCTGTTGGAGTACCATGTGTCCTACCTCCAGGTCAGTCAATCCTCCGTGTTCACCAGTAGATGGCAGCACGAACCTTTTCTCTGTTCCTGTCACTCAGAAAACTTAAGTCCTGTATGTTTACAGCATTGCTATCTTCTGTACATTACAGACTTTGATTTCCATAAATGTGTTTCTGCTCAGAGTATCTGGACGCTTAGTCGAGGAACCCTATTTCTTAGAAGCACATGTCCTTTCTGTGACATGTAGGGTGAGGACAGGGTGCTTGTTGGGAACTGTGGGCGTATGTGCAGGGTCCTTTCATATTGGCCACTCACCTGTTTCCCCTCCTGTCGAGCTCCACATGAGGAAAGCTGCTGAGGGCACCTCGTTTTGTACTTACCTCATGTGCTTTTATAAATAACCCCTCTCTCTGGGATGGGGTGAAGGGTACACATGAGTTTAGATTACCAACTATCTGGACCCTCAGCTTCCAAAAATAATACCAGACAACCCCCCCTCCTGCCCGGCCTCACTTCCTTCACGCCCCCCTTTGAGGTTCAGCTGTCGTTGGTGGAGGCAGCTGTCACACTGTGAAGTGAGACCCCCCCACCCCCTCCTCCTCCGAATCACCCACCGTTAAACCACCATAGAAACTGCTGTCATTGCACTGCTGCCATTAGACGTCAATGCCCACTCCGCCTCATCTATGAAGATGTGGCGTTGTTGGAACAATTTGAAATTGTGATACTCCCAAAAGATAATCATTTTTTAATGTAAGTGTCGGCAGACATGATAACTTTATACTGGCTGTAACTTTGTGTTTGTTGGAGTGCTGCGAGTCAGAGCATCGGTGGTCACATGGGTGGAATGATGGTCCAGGGGATCCCCGGTAATTTGTCATTAGGATTGTAAGAAAATATCGATACACGTGAGTATCGAGATAATGATGTTTCGCGATACTGTATAGATTCTCCAAAACACTATTGGTTTTTAATTAACCTCTTAAAATCCGACGGACTCGGCCGCTATTCGATCTTTCAGAGGTTGTCGCTCAGTTTTAAAACTAGAGTGAAGGTACTGGTATCATATGAAACTAAAAAAACCTAAGGAATCCATTGATATGAACCGTGTCATATTGCTAAATAAAGCCCCAAATTTACGCTTAATTTTGGCGAGGGAAAATAGCATAGGCATTTTCAAAGGGGTCCCTTGACCTCTGACCTCAAGATATGTGAATGTAAATGGGTTCTATGGGTACCCACGAGTCTCCCCTTTACAGACATGCCCACTTTATGATAATCATCAATATTATAAATGTCTTATTTTTGCCTATTCTAATATTTCTAGTGTGTCTTTTTACTATGACAATCTTCCTAAAATTCTATTTTAAAAATCGCAATACATCGTCTTGCTTACAGTATCACAGTATATTGAATCCTTACCCCTGTATCATGATACGTATCGTATTGCCAGGTTCTTGCCAGTACACAGCCCAATTCATCATTATTAGTTTCTCTTGATAGCTTTTTCCATTTTTAGGGATCCTGAGACAAATTGTAGCAACCAAATGGGCTAATCCGTCTAATCAATTTGGGGTTTTGTGAATCATAGGGGCAGAGAACATCTGAGCCAGCAAACACACACAGAAGCTCTTTCAGCTACACAATGTGGTATTCATTTTGTCTCTGTCCAAAGAGATTAAAAAGTGAGGGGGGCAATTTCCATCTACATAGAAATTGGTAGGTGTTTTAACAGAAGTGGGAAGTCTGTCAAATGGTCAGGATTTTGGGGGGGTTGAATTTGCCCTCAGTCTTATGGGTTGGAACACTGAACTTTTACACATTACTGCCACTTAGTGGTCGAGTGAAACACTCAATAAGACGCACACCACCAGCCCAGGCCCACAGCAGATGTGTGTGTGTGTGTGTGTGTGGTTTTTTTATAGGCAGAACAAAGACACAGGCAATCACAGTCAACCACATCAAAAGTCAGCAACAAAATCTGTTATTGCTGTAAGTAGAAAGCACTGTAATACTGCAGAAGACTTTTTGTGGGATTAATAATTATTCTGGCAACCATGATAATCTAAAATCATGTATTTTTTATCCTTGTTTGATTGATTGATTTTGTCCAAACGCATTATTTTTTTAATTTTATTTATTTTTTGTTTTACTTTTTATTAATTGACTCATTTCACCCATACATGTACTTTGTTCTCCATGATACAAACTAATTTATTCATATAATGTAACTAAAACAGGACAAAGAACATGCCATATTGTAAGCATCATATATATATATATATATATCCTATACCAGTATTTTTAAGTGAGGGAAAAAATTATAATAAGCAAATAAGTAAGTAAAAACAAATTATTCATTTAAATAATAATAATAATCAATCATAATAAAGGAAAATAAATTATATTATATTAATCACCTGATTTAAATAGCAGCCTTTGTTTGTAGTTAAACCTGATAATGCCTGTTGGTCAGATGATCTGCACACAATGGTAGCACTTAAATCACTTTTGGCACATTATTTTGAAAAAACGGAGCGGCCCAGGTCAGCTTGTCTTGCTAAATTGCTTATGTTACACTTAATGTTGGGGAAGATGCAATATATTCTCCATGGTTTGGTTCCATTAATGACTCACTTCACTTCTTCTGTACCTTTTTCTGCAGATGTCAAGGTGTACAGTAGGATAGGGTGCAGGGAGGGAGGCACATTTTGTTGAAACATTTCACTACACCATGTGCCTACAACTGTCTCATGGTCCCTGTCCTGTAGGAGGTGGAGCAGCTGCGCCTAGAGCGTCTCCAGATTGACGAGCAGCTCCGTCAGATCGGGGTCGGGTACCGCGCACCTCCCAGTCGAACTGGAGGCCCCGGTGTCGAACGGGAGAAAGGCTACACGACAGACGAGAGCAGCAACTCACTCCACACCTCTCGTACGTATGGAGGCCGCGGCCGAGGACGTAGAGCCTCCAACAGCCAGTACTCTGGATATGGTGAGAAAGAGTTTGAAAGTGAATAGAAGACAATTCTGCCATTTAAGAAGTCTTATGCTTATGTTTGCTTTTACTTGTCTCTGCTTGATCCAGGCACAAACTCTGAACAGTCCAATACTTCTGAGACGGAGGACGTTGGCGATCGAGAGCAGCGACCCCGTGGCTTAGGCGGTGATGAGAGAGGCTCCCGACGGGGCGGCAGGGGCCGAGGCACTAACTCAGGACGAGGCCGTGGAGGACCGGGGTCCAAGCCCTCCAACTCCATTAGCTCAGGTAGTTAAAGGACCAATATGTAATAAATTTACTGTAATAAATCATAAAATAACCATGATATGCCATCAGAGATTAAGAAAACATGCTAAATTGAAATACAGGCTTTTCCGATAACAACGCTACAGCCAGCACGTTCTCCTTTTGAAATTTCCTTTCTGGTCCGTAACATCTGTTTTGGCCGGTGTGATCCCATCCACCGCCCATTTTGACACCCCGTAGTCACATATGAAACAAATTGGCACACAAACACAACCTTCTGCAGCCATGGAAGCAGGCAAACGACCTGGATCAACACAGATAACATAACATTACTAATTCTCTGTGGCATGTCCAGTGCTGAGGGACCCAGACAGTAACCCATACTCCCTGCTGGAGGGTGAGGGAGAGCTGGCCGACGTCGACATCAATGATGGCATGGGAGACCGCCGCAGACGCTCCCGACGCCGCCGCAACGACCAGGAGCCCAGCGTGATGGACGCTGCCGGAGAGTCGGACAGCCAGGCCGGCCACAGCGAGAACGGACTGGGTGAGGAGAACTTCAGTGTTGTGTTCTCATCTCTGTTGCATAGTTATTTAGTGAAAACAGTAAAGTGGGAATGCACCGGCCACCGGCACGGTGTCAAATAAACAGAAGCTAGAAATTCTGAACTCCTTATAGTAACCCAGATTTTGTCTCATTTGACTGTCAGATGAAGAAGCACGACCCCAGCGCCGCAACCGAAGCCGCCGCCGTCGTAACCGTGGCAACCGCCCAGAGGGAGGTTCAGCCAGCCGTGACAGACAGCCAGCCGAAAGTGGTGAGTCACCATGTTTTTACTAGTTAACAGTTTCCTCTTCAGAACGAACAGGATATAAACGTCATTGATCATTTGCTTTGAAGCTGCTCTCTATTGGACAGCATGATTGTCTATGGCAAAGCACGCACTGTGTATACATTGTACATACAGTGCACATATAGATTCAAAATACCAGGGTATTTTGAATCTATATGTGCACTGTATGTACAATGTAGCTCCCAGCAATAGTTGTAGCTGACAGATTTCATGTTTCCAGTGACTGTTGCTGACTACATATCCCGTGCTGAGTCCCAGAGCAGACAGAACCTGCCCCAGAAGGAAAACCACGCTGGCCCCGAACCCAAGGTACTCGACAAAATGTAGCATAAGTTTGGAGCGTTATTTAGCCTCCTTCACAACAAGCTAGTGTGACACGTTTGGTACCAATGGATTCCTTAGGTCTCCTAGTTTCATATGATGCCACTATCTTCACTCTAGCTTTAAAACATTAGGCATTAGCTTTGACAGCCCTACTCCAAACATAAAAAAAACATTTTTACGATAGTTTTGAAGTAGACGCCAGACGAGCTATAATATTTAATAGCGTCAGTAGTGGATATAAAATAACACAAAAAAGATGCATGGGATGCTATTACATGTTCAGTGGTGAAGACCATAATGCTTTGTAAAATAATGAAAACAAATATTAAAAATTCTAAAAATATGATTGTAATTTGAATCCTATGTTATATAACTGTAGAGTTAAAGAAAATGTTGGCACATGTTGGCACTCAAATGTGTGCAAGTGTGCTCTTGAGTGTGAATAGATTGAAGTGGGATTTAAGAAGAAATTTCCAATTAAAAACGGTTGGTTTATGAGGCCCAATGATCTCATCCTTAGTTTTATTGATATAAATCACATTGTTGGTCCATTCTCATCTTTTCCCACCTTTTTGTCCCCGCAGGAGAACGGGACCAGCGTCACGAAGGATGAGCGAGCGCCCTCCAAGGGTTCCCCCAGCAAAGGCATGACCTCGGCCAGCGAGACCCTGACCTTGGTCAACGGGGTGTCGTAAAGAGACGGCCGTGCCCCTCGCGAACCCAAGTCTAGAGCAAGACTCCATGGCAAACTCTGTCCCTGCTTGCATTAACTTAAACCTTAAACAGATGAGTGAAAAGTACCTGACAAAATACCTGAATTCATACTATGAGAGTGAAAAAGTACAAAAAAACGACAAACGCATCTACTTAAAAACACACGTTAACGGTGTATGCTATCCTATCTATCAGTACTTAGTGCTTATTTAAAAAAAACAACTAGCTTGCCAAAAAAGAGCTGGTGGAAATGACTTGATTTTTAAAAATACTGAAATACGAGAAACAGGACGAGACTTTTTTGTTTGTTTTTGAAACGGTTGTCTTTATTTGTGTCTTTTTTTTTTTGTTATGTTAATTTTGTTCATTGTTTATCACTGGTTTGGACTCGGCGGTCACTCTCTCAACCAAACAGACGCGTCTCTTAACAGCGTAAAAGTACCGACTAGAGAGATGTAAGCTGTAGGGAGTGGCGTACAAGCAGACAGTCCAATAGCTTATGTGACGCGATGTTCGCACACTGAACCTGGGAGTGGAGACAGACAGACAGACAGATTGGAATATTGATAGACATTGTGCCTTGAATTTGAAAAAAGAAAAAAAAAAAGAATAAAAAAAAGTTTTTTCCATTAAGTTTGTTTTTGTTTCCCAAGAGGAAGAAAAGAGGAAGAGGCGTTCTTCCAGGTTTTTTTGAGGGGTTCCAAGAAGAGAACAGACCTGTGAGGGAGTGATGAGCAAAATGAGTGAACACAGAAAACGGAGGGAGTGGCTGGCCAACGCGAGGGAAAACAAGTCCGGTGCCAAACACGAAATTCAAGGCGCTTGTCCTCATTCCGAGTCGAATGGACGGCGTAGGGGGTCAGTGCGTGCGTGTACGTACACGTGTGTGTTTGTGTGTGCACAGTTGAGATATTTGGCAACCACAAAACTAAACTGGGAGGGGTGAGGTAACGTAACGCAGCCCTGGGCGGGTCGCACGGTGAGGCGTCTCTATTTATCAACAGGCCTGAGGGGGGTCTTCCTCTTACCTGTTTGAGGTCTTTTTTGAGGGTCCAGGGTGGCCTGGTAAACAGGACAGGCTGAGACCAGACAGACGGCAGACTTGAACTATAGATTTAGACTTAAAGAGAACTATACCGTGCCTCTTTCTCTGTGTCGGAGGGGGCGGCGGTGCTAGCTTCCAGTCACACTAGTGTCTTGATAAACCACTGCAGTGCACAGCTTCCGGATGCACACGATGGGCGACCACCTTTCTGGGACAGGTGCTGCTAAGTGGGGGAGGGCCCTGGACACTGCGGACTGTGGGGATTGGGACAGCTTCAAATGACATGAGAGCCACATGACACACAGCCCCCCACAGGATACATAAACATACACACCAGGTGCGCGTAAGGTCGCCCCAAATGGCGCGAAGTAGAGGAAACAAAACAAAGCGAGGTGTCTGTCTTGTACCTGGCGGTTTGGGTCGGCAAATGGAGTACGAGAGGGACTCGAAAAAACCCTCAGTGGCTCTCTGCTCATGTTGTTACTGTTGTCTTGGTTACCGCTCTCACGTTTTTTTTGTTGCTATTTCCACATCTTTAGAAAATATGAAATAAAAAATTGAAGTGAAATCAACCTCTTCTCTGGAGACGAACTTTGATTTCTCTGTCTTGTGAGTTCTATTTTTCTAACTTGCATGGCGTTTAGTTAACGAGTAGTAGGTGGTGCCTGTCCCGTGCATGAGGAAAGGGTGTTATTAATCTGACTTACAAAGCCATTGTTTCATTCACTAGAATTGCTGC
Organism: Sebastiscus albofasciatus; assembly: GCA_916701655.1. Taxonomy (NCBI): domain Eukaryota; kingdom Metazoa; phylum Chordata; class Actinopteri; order Perciformes; family Sebastidae; genus Sebastiscus; species Sebastiscus albofasciatus. The sequence continues at coordinate 28,360 of CAKAOI010047327.1, forward strand.
TAATGTACACATTGAATGTCCAACTAACGTAGAAACTCTACCTTGAACAGAGAGGGAAACTATTTGTGACTTCAGAAACATTTAACCCCCCCACCTCACCCTCGCTCATCTGCCCAAGTTTCTATCGGTGGATACGAGTCAGGAAGGGACCCATTCCTTCGCTCACAAGTTTTCAGAGTCACACAAAAGTATTAAATTACAAAGGGCAACATTGTGCATGACAAGCAAGCGTCCACATGACCAAAGGTTTTGAGAGACAGATGAATGGGAGTGTGGTTGAGCTGACCCAGATGCTGCTGTCATACATTTCTGCTCACCTGTATGTTGTGTTTTTATTAAAGGATGAACGAGCACTTGAGTATTTGTACTTTGGTTCAGTTTGCATGAGTGTGAGTGGAGGTTTGTGTTTACCTTTATACCTCATTGTGTGAGTACTGTATATCCTCATGTATCTGTACCCCCCCCTACCGTCCTGTTGAAAGACTGCTGGCTGCTCTGTGTGAGTGTGTGTATGTGTGTGTATGTGTGTGTGTGTGTGGATGCTGGTTGTACAGTCGACTCCTTACTCTGTCAGATTTTGTCTCTGGTTTTCTCACTCATGTTCTGATGGCAATAAAGGACTTTTCATTGTTTGGTATACATCTCTGCTGAACGGTTCGTTATTTTTAATATAGGCCCATACTCTGACGCAGAAATTAATAAAATTAAGGGACTGGCTTATAAATATTATACTGCAGTCATTTAACCAGTCACTAGTGTTAGATTTGTCTCAAGCTATTTTAACCCTCTGAGACCTGTGATCTTGACCAACGTTACTGTCTTTCAGAGGCTGTAGCAGGTTCAGTTTTAGAGCTAGAAGGAACCATAATCATATGAAACTATAAAAACCTAAGGAATCCAATAGTACCAACCATTTCATACTAGCTTGTTGGGAAGGAGGCTAAATAATGCTCTGAAGTTGGTGAGGAAAATCTGGCACGGCCATTTTCAAAGGGGCCCCTTGACCTCTGACCTCAAGATATGTGAATGAAAATGTGTTCTATGGGTACCCACAAGTCTCCCCTTTACAGACATGCCCACTTTATGATAATCACATGCAGTTTTGGGCTTAAACCGTTCCATTTTATGTTTTGAATGCAGTATAAATGTGTTATCGCCTATTCTAAAATTATATTTGAATATTTATTTGAATATATATATATATATATATTCAAATATATATATATATATTCAAATAAATATTCAAATATAATTTTATATAATATATATATAATAAAAAACATATATGATGTGAGAGCAGAAACAAACATAACAAATAAACGAAAGAGAAAAAACAATTTTACACACAAATGTATATATTAAAGTTTGAATAATTGAACAGGAAACTCGTCACAAACAAAAACATACTTGAAAAGCCACTTCCGTTTAAAACGCTCCGTCATTCCCCTTTTAACCAATCACAGCCCGTGCTTGTTTTGAGTGACACGTCTCTCCACCAATAAGATTCCTAGTTGTGCGCAGACCCCGCCTCGCCCGCCGGTAGTAATCCCACTGACTCCTAGCTAGCTGAGCAGTTTCCACTTCGTTTGTGGCGCCGATCGACAGCTGTGAGTAGTTTCCTCTTTATATTTCACTCTATTGGCTAATTTTATTATCATAGCTGTAGTTTAACACGTTTACAAACATAGCAACGTCACAACATATCAGAGGGTTGATCTGGATTTTATTTAGTGAGTCACATGAAATGGCACAAAATGGCTAACTCGTGGAAGCTAATGTTAGCATGCTAATGTTAGCTTAGCATGCTAACGTTTTGAATGGCTCCTGTTAGCATGACCAGGAAGTGCAAAAAACGGTTCTTCTTCGACTTTACGTTAGCTTTTTTGTTTTAAGTCAGCTCTATTTTAAGTGGTGCAGTTTTTAGACTAAATGTAAACGTGAAAAAGGAATAAGGTAATGATATTTTATTGTTTTAGCTCTGGTTTGTCCTTCGCCTTCAGTCGTCTCCATTACCAATGGTCTATTTCCTGATGGTGACGTCATTGATTCACCATTTGCTCTTTCTCACTATGGCATCATGTTTTCACATCTAATAGATCAGGGGTCAGCAACCTTTACTATCTAAAGAGACATTTTAGGCAAAGAAAATACATTTTAAAAAATCTTCTGGAGCCACAAAACATTAAGGTAACACAGTTTATAGTCTAAGTATATAAGTCTAATGCAGTGAGGGCCAAAGTGCAAATGTACTACTGAGTATTAGGGCCACATTGAGGGAAAAAACATCTAAGATTTACAGAATAAAGTTCTTTATATATGACTTTATTCTCATAATATTACGAGAAAAAAATTGTAATATTACGAGAATAAAGTCATAACTTTACGAGAAAAAAGTCATAATATTAAGAAAATAAAGTCATAATTTTACGAGAAAAAACAGTCGTAATATTACGAGATTAAAGACATGACTTTACGAGAAAAATAAGTCATAATACGAGAATAAAGTCATAACTTAATGAGAAAAAAACCCGTAATATTACTAGAATAAAGTCATAATTTTACGAGAAAAAACAGTCGTAATATTACGAGATTAAAGACATGACTTTACGAGAAAAATAAGTCATAATACGAGAATAAAGTCATAACTTAATGAGAAAAAAACCCGTAATATTACTAGAATAAAGTCAAAATTTGAATATTTTTATATATATTTTATTTTTTCGACTAGTATTTTTGATTGGAATGCACATCCCGAGTTTATAAAGTGTGTCTGGAGACAATAAATCTACAGTACACTGTAAATTTCTACCACAACTCTCCAGTGAACAAAGCTCTCGTTCGCCGCAGATTCCTTCATAATAGGCTCTTTCTATTTCGTGGCATTTTCTAACGATCTTACCCACAACAGTCCCTGGTCGCTCGTCTCACAGCCAGCTGCACATAGAGACCGATGTTATGCGTTATGGCTCGGAGGACGGCTAGCTCGTTGTTTACCTTACTACGGTTAGAAAGAAAGTCGTTTGTGTTGATCCGGGAAGTTTAGAAGTCAAATTTAGCCTACTGTACTTTTCAAGTTAGCAAAAGCTTCTGCTAACACTGTTCAGATGCTTTGTTGGACAAAAATCCAATGGGAAAGCCTTCTGACTCGTCATAATGACGTTAAATATAAATAAATAAAACAGCTTGCCGTACTCTCACTGGTTACTTTCTGTTACTAACGTCACATGGTGGCCTGTGGTGTCTCATCTCGTCTCTATATCCCATTTAGAGAAATACACTGGAGCAACAATGGTGAAGATTTTCATTGGGAACCTGTCTCAGAACTCTGAGAAGGATGACGTCGAGGCTCTGTTCACCCCGTACGGCACCGTGACAGAATGCGCCAAGTACAAAAACTACGCGTTCGTCCACATGGACGACCGCAAGTCAGCCACCAAAGCCATCCGTGAGCTCCATCTCTACAAGCTGGACGGCAGACCCATCAATGTGGAGCCCAGCAGAGGGAAGAACCAGGGCCCTGTGAAGCTCCACATAGCCAACGTAGAAAAGGGCTTCGACGATGAGCTGCGTGAGCTGTTTGAAGAGTACGGCACGGTCAGGGAGTGCGCCATTGTCAAGAACTTTGCCTTTGTACACATGGACAATTCTGATGAGGCCATGGATGCCATGAAGGGCCTGGATAACACAGACTTTCAAGGTAAGTCAATTTGATATTCTACTCCACGAATGAGGTTTTTTGGGGTGTCCATACTATTCTGCCTTTTTAGATTTGAGGGACAATGATTTTCTCTCTCTCAGGGAAGCGCATACATGTTCAGATATCAAAAAGGAGACCAAGAGGGGAGGAGGAGGAGGACTATCCACCTCCGCCAGGCAGAGGAGGCTATTATCCTCCTCGCTACCCAATGGAGAGGCACGAGCCTCCCTACAGGGAGCGCATGTCCGCTTACGGTCCTCCGCCTCCACCACCCCCTCCGCCGAGACGAGCACCCTATCCCGACCGTGGCTATGGCGAGCAAGACGCCTATGGGATGGTCGATTACTATGAGAAATACAGAGCCCGCCCTTACGCCACGGCAGGCTACGACGACAGGCGTGGCGGCAACCCCCCTCCTCCGCCGCCTCCCTCGGCGATGGTTAGAGAGCGTCTCGGAATGGGTGCTCCTGACCCATACGATCGCCGTCCGCTCCCCCCTCCTCCGCCTCCCTCCTACGCGGCCAGGGACAGAAGCCCCATCAGACGAGCCCCCCCTCCGCCAGCTGGTAACGGGTACTCCTACGAGCGGTCCCGGGTCCCCCCGCAGGCCAGGCCTCCGATGTATGCACCGCCGATGTACGCAGCTCCTCGCCCAAGGGACCCCTACGCTGAGAGAGCACCACCGCCGCCACCACCACCTCGATATGCAGGCTATTAGGCACACGAGAGTGTAATCCAAGGTGAGAACAGAGTGGATGGTTCGTGTAAATCACATTGATAAAAAGTAAGCATGACTGAGAAAACCTTAAATAAATGTGTACCGAAATTAATTTGAGAGCTGAATTCGTAAAATTGAGGTACGTTTTAAACCATCACCATCAGCCGTAATTCCTGCAGCTCTAGTCCAGCCGAGAGATTAATGTGCAACAACTACTGATATAATCCTAAAATATTGCTGCTTTAACATCAAAGATCAGTCTTGCGCGAATCCTGAGTAAAACGCGCTCCTTGACATGTGTGGTGTGCTCTCTTCCCAGGTTTAGAATATGACAAGATCGTCGTCGTCTGCTGATGTACGTGGCGCTTTACATCCCCCCTCGTCTTTGGCGGATTGCGTTGCGTTCGCCTGAGACTTGTTGGAAGACATGTATTGCAGACAGCCCCATACTTTAAAAACATATGATTCCATGTCCACAGTTCACGTATTCTTCTGAGCTGTTTATGCATTTTTTTTTCTGTTCCTCTGCTTGTTTCACTGTTCAAATCCTTCAAATGTTTTGCAGAATAGGATGCTGGCTTAAGTGCTCAGTGTATTTCAGTGTGACGCAGTACTGTTTTAACGGCCAGAATCCCTCTGCTCTTCAGTCTTTCTAAATGGATATGGCCTCAGTTCATAACAAGGGAAGTCAATTAAATGAAAAAGTATATAGTCTTTGTAAACAAAATTATTGTGCTCAGATCAAGGTTGGCGGTTGATCACAAACTCAAAATAAGTTATAAAATACTCAGCGTAGAGGTGCTTTATTACAATACATGGTGTGGCAGGTTGTATAGTATATAGCTCTAAGATTTGCGACACATGTTAGCATGACAAATCAAAAGTTCCAGTGTGGTTTTGTTCTTTTTACACTTTGTGTTACCTTTTCTTGCGAAAAATAGAATCTCTAGCACCATTATGTATGATTTTATTTACTTTACAAGTTGCTTTTCATTTGAAGGCTTTTTAATAAACGAATCAAAACAAAAACTCCCGTTTTAACTGTGAAATTCTTCCTCGTGGCCAGCCACTACTCACCAGACCAGATGTACTTGGTGATACCCGGGCGTTTAACTCTCTAACACGCTTCAGTTTCATTCTTCACACCCTTGAGAGTTAACCGCTTGACACATGGTAGGTGATGTTTTGTCAGCCCTGTTCAGTTCCAGCGGAAATGCTGGAAAACACGAGACATTAGGTTTTAGTTTCCGTTGAAATCTTGTGATGTGTGAGAAGAAAAAAAATGTTTTTTGAGCAGCTGTTCCCCGACAGTGACGACGTGACGAAGTCATTGCTGATTTAAAATATGCAAACTTCGACTTGCGGCGTCACTCCTTCAAACACGGCCCCTTCACGGGGGTTCCGCGCGGTAGGTTTTCGCCTCTCTGTGCCCATCCAAATTTTTCCTACTACGCGGACAAAATGGAGAACTTTAAGAGGGTCAGTTTGTCGCGAGGAGAAACGCACATATAAAAGATCCAAACGCTTCCACGTCCGCTCATGTCCGTGCCACCGTCCTTGCGGAAAGTATGACCGAGGCTTAAGACCCTCAAAGTTAATACCGCTAATGAAATCTGTTGCTGTCCACAAACCCAGGAGTGAAAAAAGTGGCTTCACACAATGTTTATCCACTGCGTCCACCTGCTGCTGCTGCTGCTGCACGTTGTCCCTGGCACACATGGAGCTGCATCTTCTCCGTAAGCGTCGTGCATTGCCTACCCTGTGTCGAGCCAATCAGTGGTTTCCGTAGAAGTAGAATAAACAGATCTTTGCGACGGCCCATGTCTCTGTCATCTTGCGACAATTGTTCTTGATTTGCATTCTTCATTTCATTAAATTCACACTACATATTAGTCACACTTTCCATTATTATTATTATTATGACACTCAACATTTCTGACTTTATACCACAAATTGCATGCAGTCTTGGTATTCTTAGTATCTGTGCTCTTTGTAGGTTGTTAGACTTCTATGCAGGAGATGCCAGCTCATGGTAAGTTCTCCCCAGACGATGTGCAGCATCCAGGAGAAAAAGAAGTAGGTAGGTTTCGTTTACTGCAAAACACCACTTACAAATACAATACTGTAATAAATACAATGTATTTTCAAAATCTGGAAGCCTTGATATTTTTTAATGCTCCAGTTTTGCATCTTGCCAAATATTTTTAATTCATACAAAGAAGTATTTTTTTATTATTATTAATTATCCTAGGTATGAGTGGGATTGCTGACCCTGTTTCTTTGTCTACAGGCCGGTTTCTGCTCTGCCAGCTGTAACGGGTCTTGGAGTGAATTCACAGGAGTAGCTCTGTGGTCTCCGAACATTACAAGCTGGGAAAAGATGGGATCACACGACCCTGTAGTTAAAGGTAAAGCAGTATGAGTTTACTAGTGCTGCGTTCACATTGCAAGGCTTAATGTCACCATGGCTCATTGATCCGAAAATACACACTGGAGTTTCCGTAGTCCAGTGACTGCCAGACTCCATTTACATATTGCTCAATTTAACAGATCTGGGTTTGCCGTTACACAGATGTTACTCCTAAATAATAACATATGACTCCTAAAGAGAGACTTTTGATTTCGGCTGATATTTAACTTTAACAGTTCTTCTGTGAAATAAGTTAAATAAACTAAAGTAAGATGTTTTAACGTTACTGTTGGACATCCTGAAACACCGGCAGTCAGCACGTCCATGCAGTTTTTATAACATGATTTCATTATATCAAAGTTCTGCTTTGTGGAACGTGACAAATTTAGATAAAATAGATAAGTTAAATTATATTTTAAATGACTGGCAAGTTTTTCCTACTGTTGGAGCAAAGCCTCCGTTGACATATTGTTGAATTTAATGGAACCAAGCTCACCGGTAAACATCTACTCCTTCTAAAAGATAGTTTATGATTTCTTACGACTCATAAACAGACACTAACTTATTTGGCGAACATGTTTTAACATTTTTGGCTCCATATAAAGTGAATAAATGTGATGTTTCTCAGATAAAGCTTGCCTGCCTTAACGGCGGTTTACATATTTTTGTACCTGCTGATTTATTAAATCGGAGTTCTACTGAGGGAAACATGACGCCAAAGTTAGTAGAAATACTCGGATCTGGCCCAGATGTGATTGGAATAAATCTTGTTTCTGTGTCCACACTACTCTGAAATAATCAGATCTCGGGCAAAAAAATCTGAATTGGGCCACATTTGCTTTCAGTGTGAACGCAGCCTAATAAGTCCTCAACAGAGCTGTCTGTTTTGTGAGCTTTTAAGTGAAGGTATCTACTGGGTTTTTTTTTTACAGGAAGTGGATTTTGTCCACTGGTTGGTGATCTGGAGGGAATATCCAATCCTCGGGGAAACCTGCACTGTTGCATCTTTATTCTCTTCAGTAGATGACACCGAAATAATGGAAATGAATTCAGACCAATCCTAGGGGTCACATTTTGGATTGATTCTTATTGACTGAAGACATCTGAAACTTGACAAAGACCCCCATCTGTCCCACTGACAGGAGTCCTCTAACCAGCCCTCTAACCAGCCCTCTAACCAGCCCTCTAACCAGCCCTCTAACCAGCCCTCTAACCAGTCCTCTAACCAGCCCTCTAACCAGCCCTCTAACCAGCCCTCTAACCAGCCCTCTAACCAGCCCTCTAACCAGCCCTCTAACTAGCCCTCTAACCAGTCCTCTAACCAGCCCTCTAACCAGTCCTCTAACCAGCCCTCTCTACCAAACTGTTTTGTTATTATCTTTATAGTCATGTCTGTGGCCTTGTTCACACCTACAATGTAAGGTGGTCACGCAAAACCGTTGTTTTATTGGTGCAAATGGTCCCCATCTGTAGATATGCACTTTTTTAATGATGCAGCACAATTTTAGAATTTACAGCAAATTATTTTGCGTATCCCCTGGATGAGTGTCAAAGACCCTGATTTGAGAATCACTGCTGTTTTGATATAATGTATTTTATAAATTGTTTGCATTGGGGGTTTTATCTGTATGAAAAGTTTAAACATGATAAATCTGAGTAAATAAACATTCTTTTTTTATCAAAATCTGAATTGATGTCGTAGTCGTCTTATTCAAACAATCTTGCTATTCCTTTTTAAAAAGAATGTAGAATAACAAGGTTACACTTTACCTCGATGTACAAGTGTGGCATTTACAGATGGACAAAGTGGTATTACATAACTCAATTCAGCTGTAATGTCATATGTCATAATCCTACAGAATCAGTCTTAACACTGTTTTTATTGTGCTTTTTACAATTGAAACTTGCGAAACACAACTCTCCACATGAGAGGTCCTACAAAGTATAAGAATTATACATTCTGTCATATAATGCAAATTTACAGTTCACAGAAGAGAGTGTTGCCTTACCAACAGTCTTACCAATAGAAAAAAAGCAATAATTCAATAGAATAAGTAATATTAAAAAAGGAAGTGGATGCCTATTATCCTTGTCAGCAGACTTGATGTATCTGCAGAGGGTCTACAATGTGTTTTTATCACAATTGGCCAGTGTCACTTGATTTATCATAAGATTTGCCAGTGTCCTGCTTGATAAAATTAGATATCTTTTAAACATATGCTTTCAATATTTATTTTAGTGGTTGCAGTGGGGCTAGACCTTATCCCAGCATGCATTGGGTGAGAAGCAGGATACATCCTGGACTAGTAACCAGTAGGGATGACTGAATTGAACGCTGATTTTTTAAATTGATTATATAGAAATGATGTGTTTTTGTTTGTGTATATGCTGCATGTGCGTATATGTGTATGTATATGTATACAGTATATATTGTATATATGTATATAAATAGATTTGATTTTATTCTATTTAATTTTTAATTTATTTAATTAATTTTTTTACTTGTGTATATTCTTATTTATTTATTTATTGTATATAATAGGTTTTTCCTGTGTCTATGCTGGCTTATTTTATATTAATATTAGGTTTGTTAGGTTTCTTTGTACTGAGAATGTTATTATTGGGGACGTTTGTGAATGTTTGTTCTGTTGTTTCAATATGAACAAAAAAACAATAAATATAGTATTATAGTATTATATATAGTAAAAAAAAAAAAAAAAAACAGTAGAGAGGCACCGATACCGGATCAGATATCGGTCCGATACTGATTCAAATAGCTGAGAATCGGTGACAATGGGGTCAATCTTTTCAATTAAATGTAATGTTTATATACTATATACATTATATACTGTTTGACCAATTTGTTGCTGCTAACCTTTTACACTTAAATTGTAATTAATGTAAATAATTCCTGTTAATTTTGAAGATTTTTTTTTACCACGTTTCTAACGTACAATTTATTTTAATTATAAATAACAATTCATTACATTTATATCTATGTATTTAATTGTTACATTTAATTTTACAAAGTTAGGAAAGTGATGCTTGATGTTTCCTTACACATAACAGAATGATCCAGTCACTTCCACACAGTGAGGCGTACAGCTTATTGATTAAACTCTGGTATCAGATCGGTACTCGGTATCGATCCGATACCCAAAGCCCAGGTATCGCTATCGGGACTGAAAAAGTGGGATCGGTGCGTCCCTGGTAACCAGCCATAGATGGATAGGTAGTATAGTAGCTCTTCTTGGGGAAAGAAAACAAGATGTCAAATTGTGATGAAATCCTCTGAGATCTGCCAAAGAATGAGAAGTGTCAAATTCTCTGTTCCTTTTTTTTCTCCTTTTTTTTTTTTTGCTCGCTGAAGTTATTAGAGTTCAAGGTCGACACATCACACATTCCCTTCTTGCTGAACTTGAGTTTCGAGTAATTGTGGGTGGCGTTTCGACGGAGGTGGTTTCGTAGGGTTTGTTGGACTGGTCCAACTGCCGCCTACATGTCAACAATCTTGTTTAAAGACTTGCACCTGTCACTCCCGAGGTCTGCTGTTAACAATAACACCGCTCTTCTGCTTTGATGAGTAGATAAAGATCTCACAATGCACTTCATGATTGTAAATTCGATATAAGATAAGGATTTTCCATTCAGGCTGGACTTTGTTCTTAATAAATAGCACCAGTTACCGGACTCGACCCAAACAGGATTCCCGACACTGACACCCTCACCTTTGTATCTGTGTTAGTTGTTTTTTGTAGTGGTACATTTACTTAAGTACAATGTTATGTACTTTATACTTTATTCCACTACATGTCAGAGGGAAAATCACACTTTACTCCACTACATTTATTTGAAAGCTGTATAATATAATACTGCGTACACAGGAAAGTGCCAGTAATAATAAGCCTACATTATATATTCTACAACAATATAACTCAGGGGCCAAATGCATAACTACTTTAAGTATATTTTTCTGATAATACTTTTGTTCGTAAGTGAACTTTTGAATGTAGAACTTTTACTTGGATACTTGGAATACTTTAACACATCTTCCACCACTGAGTGCACACGTTTTATTTTCACTTTCTCTCCACATCTTACCGTTTACAGTAGCTAATTTAGTGTGCCCAAATCTATTTTATTTTATTGTGTTCCTTTTGCTTTAATCATTAATCTACTGTAGCAGCTGGTTTTGTGTGCCATTATGTTTGTATGTATTGAAAAGGTGTGAGTGTATATGTGTATACTATATGTAGTTAATATTTTAATACACCAATTATTATGTATTGTTAATAACTTACTTGAACATCCACAAATTTGTTTATATTTCAAAGCATGTATATGTATCTTTTCCTATGCAAATGATAATGAATTCATCTGTATGAATGTTTTATTTTATTCATTTTGTGTTTGCTGGCTTTTTTACTTTTTGTTTATTTATTTGTATATAATTTTAAAAAAATCTGTTATTTAATTTTTTTTATTTATCTATTTATTTATATTTATATTTTTATCTTACTACTCAATTTTGAACAATCAATCCCTCTGTAGATATGTTATTATACGTTATTTTGTCTAGGCGGTGGGGGGGAGAAACTATCATATATATATAAATATATATATATATATATGATAGTATATATAATATCTCATCATACATTTACATACTACATTCCTCTTTACATTACATTTATCCATTTGAAATACACATTACTTACATTTATTTATGTTTATATTTAAGCCATATATTTTATCATGCACTATTTTATGTCTTTGATTCTCATTTTGCTTTTACTTGTGTGAGATCTTTCCTTTTTTATAGACTTTATATTATTATTGTTATTATTATTATTATAGCATTGTTGAAGGAACCTGAGACTCAAGATTTTCATTGCCAACGACTTGCATATGACCCAATAAACATGAAACTTGAGAGGTGTTTTTTGTGGGGGGTTTTGGCTACCTTGGGCTATCACTGTAACCTGATCTCAAGCTGACAATTAAGAACTGGCCTCCTTTATCGCAAGCAAATCTGGACAAACCTGTTTCAAATGCTCAGCTAAGTTGCTGCTCTGTATTCAGGGTTATGTAATGTTAAAATGAACTAGAGAGTAATCCAATCTACGGCTGATAAAAGAGTATGTAACAACAGCATTCTCATAAAAAAAGACAATTTAATGTGCTCAAGTTGAAAAAGTAGAAACAAAGCTGATATTATAAAAAGATCACAGCTGATCACAATAGATATAGGGTACAAAATAATACTATGATTTCACATTACAATAAGGGAACTGATCAAAACCTGCTTTAGCTCTTATGTAACAACTACGTGGTAATATGTAAAGCCTTGAAATGCAAGCTAACAAAGAAAAGAGTCACAACATCACGAATAACACATGACAGTCTCATCACTCTCAAGGGGGCCAAGTAGGCCGACTCTGAGTTCACCCGACAAACTGTTCACATATGAGCCTGATTCCATGACGGGCGCCGCACCGGGCACACACGTGCACGTCTCTCTGGACGGAGGCACTGTCAGCACCTCAAAGTCCACCTCGAAGCTCCCCTTGGCCTCGCCAGACTCGCGGATGATCAGCACCTCGTACTCTCCGAACCGGATCAGGGCCTTGTCCGGGAGATCCATCCTCTCCAGGTAGCCCAGCGCCGAGCTGTTCACCGACAGCCGTCCCCTCTGGCTCAGGTTCTGGATGGTGAACAGCATGTCCGGGCTCTGGGGCGTGCGGTAGGCGTGGAGGGCCAGCTGTTTGCGGGACACCCGGGCGTCCACCAGAGCGTACGTGCATGACTGTGCGTCGCGTCCTAGCCTGAGAGGGTCATCTGCTGAGTGCTTGTTCTTGTTCCCCAGAGGAAGCAGCCCGTAAAGACCCTTACAATTCTGCTGAGGGTTGTAAAACTTGATGTGGAGGCAAGTCAGCAGATCCTCCTCTGTCTCCAACGTCTGGGACACACTCATCATGAAAAACGGATGAAATCAGGGTGACTTGACCTTTTGACCCTTAGTGATGAAGGGCTGTTGGGATAGAAGACAAAGGAATCCAGTGAGATAATGAAGTCGATTAACAAAAGGAAAGTAAGACATTAAATGCTGTTAAAGGTCTAAGTCTTACCTGAATGTTGAAGTTTTTTAATTAGAAGAGACAGATGGATGCTTTTACTCCGTCCACAGAGAAGCTTGATCACATGAAGCGTACTCTGAGCGCTCAGAGGGAACTAACTAACTAACTAACGGTGCTGGTGACTGAAAGAGAAAACAGAAGGACTTCCCCCTGAATGCTGTTTGCAAGCTGTTTTCTACTCTGCACTTGGATTGCATCACTCTCTCACAAGACCCAGCGCAATGCTGCATTCACGTGCAAATCAGGAAAAAGCATTGTTGTGAACTGTGGATGAGGTGAAGCAGTAGTGAAAGTAAAACAAAAAATCTGGATTTTAATTTCTTTTCTTTAACATAAAGTGAGGGAACTGGGGAAAAAATAAGAAAGTTTTGCCAATTTGTCAGTCTAGTAGCAACGGGGATTTTGCCACTCTCACACACTAACACACAAATGCAAATTCAGTGGACCACTATCACTTGAAATAATTTATTCCACGACAGGTTATTGGCTCCACTTTAAGTGCTGAAACAATTAATCAGTTAGCTGATTAACAGATAATTAGTTAACAGAAATTTTGATTATGAATGAATCGTTATTTATCAAGCTGAATGCCAACATTTCACTGTTGCATGCTTCTCAAATATGAGGATTTCTCTGTTTTGCATCATTAAACTTAATATATTTCTGTCAGTCAGACAATAAGAGTAATAAGAAGATGCCACCTTGAGTTCTGGGGAATTGTATTATGCATATTTCATCATACTCTGACGTTTAAAAGACTTTTTGTTTATTTGGTGAAAATAATCAACAGATTATTCAATAATAAAAACAATTATTATTGCATGGCAACCCCCAAATTATTGTGCTACATGTGCCATTGGGCTTATGTAACAAATTTATATATCATAAATAAATAATGGAATTTGAAATTCTATTTGAAAATGCAGTTTTAAAAGAGGCAAGGCAAGGCAGCTTTATTTGTAGAGCGCATTTCAGCAATAGGGCAATTCAAAGTGCTTTACACAAACATTCAAGAACATTGTGACAAAGTGCAAAAGAACATTAAGACATAATTAAAACAGTTATCAAAACATTAACGATTAGAAAATAAAAACAAGCTAAAAATAAAAGCTAAGTATAACAAACAAGAGTAAACATTAAAGTGCAGTATAAGATAATTATCTGGTTTAATAAAAGGCAGCAGCAAACAAGAAAGTTTTAAGCTTTGATTTAAAAGAACTAAGAGTTGGTAAGAAGTTAATAAGAAGATGCCACCTTGAGTTCTAGGGAGTTGTATTATTATGCATATTTCATCATTCCCTGACATTTAACAGACTATTTGTTTATTGGGGAAAATAATCAACAGATTATTCAATAATTATTATTGCAAGGCAAACCCCAAATTATTCAATCAATCAATCAAAATTAATTTGTATAGCCTTTTACAATAACCAAAAGGTACCCAAAGTGCTTTACATTAACATAAAAAAATAACAGGACTAAAAACATACATATCATAAAATCATAAAAAGGAGCATAAAAAGCACAGAAAAAATGTCACTAGGTATTAAAAGACAATCTAAATAAAAGAGTCTTGAGTTTAGATTTAAAAATTACTAGGTAAGTATTGTGCTACATGTGCCATTAGCTTTATGTAATGAATTTATATATCATAAATAAATAATGTAATTTAAAATTATATTTGAAAATGCAGTTTAAAATGAGAAACAAATAAATAACAATAAAGATACAATAT
>CAKAOI010047327.1:43076-55688 GCA_916701655.1 Sebastiscus albofasciatus
TTAAAAAAGAATCACACTCTACTGATTGGTAATATTGGGCTATATAAATAAAATTGACATGACAATGAGTTTTCTAGTCAAATGGATTGCTGTTCTCTAAAATACGATTTTTTAGATCAGTTCCTGAACGCAGCATTGCAGCGCTGAAAATCCCCAGATGATGTAAGTGGAAAGAAAAAGGAAGTCTCTGCGTGGTCGGTGGTTTAATTGTCTTTATACACCCCCTGGTTTCGATGGTTTCACATGTATTATTAACCCAGCAGCATTACCAACAAAGATATAAAATCAAAGTGTTGTATATTAACCCCGGACGGTCGATTACAGGAAGTCACTGGTTGTTATTAACTTGCATTCCTTTAGTGTTGTATTAATAAATGACTTAAACAGTGAAAAGTGACTGTTAGTGGTTAATAAATACTAAAAAAATAATATAAATATTAATAATTAATGAAAACTTGGAAACATTTTGGACAAGTAGGAACAAAAGTGCTATGTTTAACTTTCTAATTCTTACAAAATTAGAGAGAAGTATATACACAGTCATACAGTTAAAACACATGGTAGAATATTTGTAAAAAAACCAAAAAAAAAACAACAAAAAAACCCCCCGCAATTACTTAACTTACTTAAGCACAGTACTCCACCATTGACATATAGTAAATATGACTCTCTTATGTATCTCATAATAGGACTTTAAATGTCACAATTCTCAAGAAATATCTGAATTTTGACTATTTTTTGATTTTTCATGTTTATATTCTTTTCATGAGATACAACGTAATTTTAGGATATTATCGAATATTTCTTTGTATATTTTTTTTTTTTATATTTTTCATGTATTTCCCAAGTACCTTCCCTGATATGTTTTGTATAATTTACTGATATTATACTTATTTTAAAAACAGTTTTCAGATATCTTGCTGATATTACTGGGCAGAAACCGGTTTCCATATTTATCTAAATTAGCTTTTACTTCTGAAACACAGTGAGTTTATTATGTATAACTACATGAATTAAACAGTGAAAAGTGACTCTTGTTAATAAATACGAAAATAAATAATGAAAATGTGAATCAAACTTGGAGAAATTTCGGACAAACCAGGAAAAATCGTGCTATGTTTAACTTTCTAATGCTTACAAAATTAGGGAGAAGTATATATACAGTCATAAAGTTAGCACTTACTTAAGCACAGTACTCCACCACTGACATGTAGTAAATAGTAAGTTATGACTCTCTTATGTATGTCATAATATGGACTTAATATTGTTTATATATATGTATATATATATATATATATAATTTATTTATTTCTCTTTTTAAACTGCATTTTCAAATACATATTAAATTCCATTATTTTCCATTAATTCCATAATTGTATTACTATTTATATTTAAGATAGAATTGAGTGTCATTATAATAGCACATTAAGATGGGGTCTATACAAATTTTGCCTTGTGAATAATAATTTGGCTAAAATTAATAAAACATTAATCTCATATTTTTTGTCTTCAAATAAAACACCTAAATAATACTATTATGATCAATAGTAGGTATTGTTGTGGATTTGCTTTTCCATGAATTGTTGAGATGCTCTGTTGTTTCAACACATTAAAAATTGACAGGAAGGGTAAAAATCATTCATTATTATTGTAGCAAATTCACAATTCAAAAAGAAATTCACATTTTTTGATTATTCATCTTTTTATTCTTTTTATAAGATACAACATAATTTTAGGATATTATACTTATATTTGTTTGGATATTTTCTTGATATTTTTCAGGTATTTCCCTGATATGTTTTGTATAATTTACTCATATCCTACTTATATTATTTTGGACATTTTCCTGACATTTGGCCAGACATTTTACTCATATTTTCCAGGTACTTTTCCTGATAGACTATGTTTTGTATAAATTACTAATATTCTACTAATTAAAGGCTTTATTACTATTTTATATTTATTGATTTATATCCTGCTCAGTATTGTAGAGGTAATATTGTTTGTATTTTTGTATATATATATATATATATATATATATATATATATATATATAAATAAACATATTCATTTTATATTTATTTTTTTTACAAATAATTATTAATCAATTAAATGCTAATAAGGAATGAGCTAAACGTTTATTGACATTATCCATAAAGATGAAATCACCATGGATGCTATAAACATCCGGGACAGTAGGCGGCGGTATGATCGTGACCCGGAAGTAACAACACCAAACAGTCGTAGAAGAAGAAGTAAACGCGGACAAAAGCTAACCGGAAGTCGCCTCTTGCAGAAGGAAACGTCTCTAAAACGGTCTGAATCAAACTGAAATCTTCACTCAGGCCGCTCGGTTAAAAAGGTAACATAAAATACACACTCCAGTGTCTAATCACAGCTATTTTAAACCCCTATATTATGTATTAATCTCATGTTTTCGCCGTGTTTCGTTTGTGCTCGTATGGACATGCTTTGTGTGTTAGCATGGCGAGCTAATAGCGAGCTAACTGTAGCTAACATCTAGCACTAGTAAATGTGCTAAATAAACACCAGGAATTGAGTTTAAACTTCCAAAAACGACGGCTTTATATCAATAACATTCATAGAAAGGTTGAAATGTTAACATAAGTTAGCTAATTTGTGTAAAAAGTGTGTAAAGTATGATTATCTGGCTTGCTGCGTTGGTTTTAATGGACGTCCACCATTTTGGAATAAACAGGCATGTTTAATTCAAAGCTGTAATATTGGAGAAGAATGATTTAATTATATGGTTTAACACTAAATGTGTAAGAATTGAAGATGTGCATTTTAGTGAAATGTTTAGTTTTCTTTCCCACATACCTAACTTACATATTCATGTTCTCCTGTTTGCTCTGAAACAGATTAAACAATGGTGAAGATTATATAGTTTAACAGGAAAATGGTTTAATTATATGGTTTAACACTGAATGTGTGAGAATCAAAGGTGTGCATTTTAGTGAGATGTTTAGATTTAGTTTAAATAGATAATTCATACGACACCTCCTCACACAAAATATATATCTTATACTCTATGTTCTTCATGTATATATTCTTAATATACCCTTGTACAAAGTATTTCCTTTTATAATTGTAATATATAACTTTTTATTTTATTTATTATTTTTTTATATATACTTTATTTTTTCAAGGCTGTTTTCATAAATGCAATCCACTGTTTGGAATTACAACAGTCTATAAACCAACTTTTAAGTAGATGAGCTTACAGACAAACCCATCAAGTACATGAGAGAAAACAACCTCGACATTCAAAACCGAAACAAAACCAAGAAAAGAAATAGCAATAATAATAATGACAAAAAGAAACTTGTTATTTTAATGGAGCTTCCCAGCAAAAAGCATTTCACATGATTGTACCTGTATAACCGGCGTGACAATAAACATATTGAATCTTGAATAGTTTTCTTTCCTCATATCTAACTTACATATTCATTTTCTCCCCTTTGCTCTGAAACAGATAAACAATGGTGAAGATCTTTGTGGGCAACCTGCCCCGAGAGGCAGACCAAGATGAAATCAAGGCGCTCTTCACTCAGTACGGCACGGTCACAGAGTGTGCCATCATCAAGAACTACGCCTTCGTCCACATGGATGACCGCAAGGCTGCCACTAAAGCCATTAAGAACCTGCACCTCTACAAGCTGCACGGCACACCAATCAACGTGGAGGCCAGCCATGGGAAGAACCAGGGCTCCGTCAAACTGCATGTAGCCAACGTAGAAAAGGGAGCCGATGACGAGCTGCGTGCTCTGTTCGAGGAGTACGGCTCAGTCACAGAGTGTGCTGTTGTGAAGAATTTCGCTTTTGTTCACATGTCCAACTCTGACGAGGCTATGGATGCCATAAAGGGACTGGACAATACTGAATTTCAAGGTAAAAAAAAAAGGGGCAAATATGTAAAACAAATAAAGCTGTAGTTATGACATGTTTTCATTTAAGCCTAACTTCTTTTTCTTTTAGGCAAACGCATCCATGTGCAGATTTCAAAGAGCCGTCCCAGACATGACGAACGGGATGACTACCCTCCTCCTCCTCCAGACAGGGGTGGCTATTGGCCCCCTCGCTACCCAGGAGAGAGGCATGAGCCTCCCCCACCCGGCTACATGAGAGGCCGCCTCAGTCATATTCCCCCAGGTTACCCCGCTCCCCCTCTGCCACCCCCTCCCCCCAGACGAGCTGTTTATCCTGAACGTCCCTATGAGGGCGAGAGGGAGAGATACGGCGTAGTAGATTACTATGAGAAGTACAGAGCCCGTCCGTATGGCATCGCCGCCTACGAGGACCAGCGTGGTGGCGCCCCACCTCCTCCCCCTCCCCCCTCAGCCGTTGTCCGAGACCGCCTTATGCCCTCGTCGCTTGACCCATATGAGCGTCGTCCCCTCCCACCTCCTCCGTCCTCGTACTACGCCCGAGATCGCAGTCCCCTGAGGAGGGCGCCTAGCGCGCCAATGCCCCCCGCCAGTAACGGCTACTCCTACGAGCGCTCCCGACTCTCTCCGGTTTCCCGGGTCCCGGCATACGGAGTTCCACGTGCCAGGGACCCCTACGCAGAACGTCTGCCTCCGCCACCGCCTGCACGCTACGCTTATTAAGCGAGGCCCGGGCATGTGAAGGTGAGAATAGGTCTGAGGTAGACTGGTGTTCATATCTTTTCTATTCGTCCCTGTAAAGGCAGAGGCAGCTTGTGACTTGTCCTGCACGCTCCAGATCTTGTGAGGAAAACAAGGTTTGAAAAAGTATGCGTAAAAAGTGCCATCCAAGTTGTAAATACGTTGGTAATGCACGTCTGTGCACCAACTTGGATTCCAGCTAATATTTTAAAATATTTTTAAAATACTAAAATATAAGTGGTACATAATCGGACAAAGACAAGTGTCTGGGATCTGTGACTGAAGAACGTGACTCGAGCTGCAGAACTCCACATGTAGATCATTAAGATGGAACAACGTGCTTTGTATCAACAGTTGCAGGCAGTTCATTTTGTGTCATTTGCTCTTTTTTCAGGATCGTCGTCAACTGCGTCGCCCGCTCGCCGCCTCCTGATGCACGTGACACTATCCTCTTCCTGTCTGTGGCTGAGCGCGTTGCGTTCCCCTGCGACGCTTAGAGGAGGAACCGAATTGCCGACGTCCACGTCTGTTTTGGTTTTTATTATTTTGGGACAGTTTTTACTCGTTTTTTTCCCCCCCTCTGACTGTTTTAGTTTGTCATTGTGCTGTAGTATTTTTTTATGCTTGACGTCTGAATTAGGCGCTTTTTTTATTTTGTACTTTTTACGTTTGAAAAATTAGTGTTCTGATGTTGTTTGTGACCTTAGAAAGCTGAATAACTTCAGCAGCAGTCTAGGCGATACTTGTGACTGTAGATTTAAATGATCTGACTCATGTTTGGTATTAAATCTAATCTGCACGTTGGTTCCATTATGTCACGCTTTCCCATCGAAAACCAAACCGCCATGTGGCGTTGCTGTGAAAATTTAAACTGCTAAGACGTAGCATTTTGACAAATGTAGAAAGTAACCGTTAATAGGACGGTTACCGTAAAACGTTCACATGTACTTTTCCATTGTCGAAGTTGTTTTTAATAAACCGATTTGTGCAGTAATGTTCAGAGATGTGCTCTAAAACATCAGTGTAAGCGCTTGAATTGTTCGAATACTCTTCTGGGATCTCTCGTTAAAAAAATCAACTCTTATATTTAATGATTATCCGTTTATTAATGATGAAATCACGCATAACAAACTTGTTAAAATCGTCACGCTGATTAAAGACTCCTAGTCTTGTCTGGAATGCTCCAGCTTAATCATTCATCAGCGTACCTTTTAGCTTTGTCCCCTTTAGTGCCTAAGTTGAAACTTGTTCACATTAGCGCTAAAGTGAAGAAGTGCGTAACACACTCCAGCTGTACTCTACCAGGTGAGATTTCATAGGTGAGACTAGTTTACCTGTGGGAGATGACATCAGAGGCTGCTGGAGACCTTCAGAGTCGACAGGTAAGTTCGAGGGCTTTAAGGACCACAGACGGCACATGTTCACATTTAACTTTTCTAGGTAAATAAACAGTTGACTAACAGTGGAAATTAACTTTTATCATGTGCTAGTGTTGCTAGTTAAATGTTTTTCACTCATTGCCTGTACACATAACTCCACTCAGCTGTGAATCTGCTCTTTATCACCAGTGATTGCTGGGAAATAACTATAGTTGATCATTTTGTTAGGCACTGCCAGCAAGTTGACTACAGTCTTGGTCTGAAGACCATGGCAGCTTTTCAAATAGGAAATGAAGCAGGCCAGGATAGCTTGGTTTGGTTAAGAAAGCATAAGTAAATCCTGCACTTGGTCTTGCAGACACATTTTTTTAAACCCTTGTAAAACATGAAGTAAACTAACAAAACAGTGGA
Source organism: Sebastiscus albofasciatus (assembly GCA_916701655.1). NCBI lineage: Eukaryota > Metazoa > Chordata > Actinopteri > Perciformes > Sebastidae > Sebastiscus > Sebastiscus albofasciatus. The sequence continues at coordinate 49,516 of CAKAOI010047327.1, forward strand.
ATTGAATTAACTGATTTTACACATTGATTTTGATTGAGAAATTTCCAGTACTTTGCATTGTATTACTGTTTTTGAGAGATGATCTGCATGAATAAATTATTTCAAACTGTAACATGGAGTCCCTGTTGTTTAATGTACTGACATCTAAAGGAACGGTGTGTAACATTTTGGGGATCTATTAGCAGAAATGGTCTCATTTAATGTATAATCACCTGAAACTAAGAATTTCCTTTAGCTTAGAATGAGATGTTTGTATCAACATGGAGAGCGGCAATTCTTCAGAGTCCGCCTTGTTTCTACAGTAGCCCAGAACGGACAAACCGAACACTGGCTCTAGAGAGGGTGTTTAAAGGGGACATATCGTGCTCATTTTCAGGTTCATGTTTGTATTTTGGGTTTCTACTAGAACATGTTTAAATGCCTTAACGTTAAAAAAAACCCAACATTTTTCTCATACTGTCTTTCTGAATATACCTGTATTCATGCTCTTTCTGAAACGCTCCGTTTTATTGCATTTCAACGGAATTGCGTTGCTAGGCAACAGCTCGGGTCCATGTTTACTTCCTGTCAGCTGATGTTATTTACATACACTGCAACAGGAAATAAACTGGGACACATTTAGAATGTTTACATTTAAAACCGTGTAATGGTCTAAATATTGTAGATTTGTGACATCACAAATGAACGGCTTGTTTCAAACGCACAGTTTCTGAATACGGGGCTGTGTGTATTTCTCCGAGGATTGAGTGTTTTGATACTTTCACAGTATATCACTTAAATCTGCTTTATAATATAAAAGACATGAAAATCTCACTTTTTACCATATGGGTCCTTTAATGTTTTTATGTTACCTTAAGGCCACCGCAGTCGTCCAACACTTGTGTTACCACAGAGTGCAAAACTGCGGTACCGCCAGCCGCCGTCTGGCTTCTGTTGCTCCTAAAATAGTGTTATTATGGCATACTTGCCAACCTTCAGAGCTTAAAGATAATGAGGATTTCAAAACCAAAGCAGGGGGCTCTGTTGTAACTGGAATATGTACATAGACATTACAGGCATCTATGCAGAGAAAGACAGAGGTCTGTTCACTCTTTTATCACTTGGATTGTGTCACTGTCTCTGTATATGTAACTAGAAAACCCAAGGAATACATTATTACTAACCATGTCTTGCTAGCTTGTTGTGAAGGAGGGTAAATAATGATCCAAAGTTTAATTTCTTGACCATGCAAACACTTGTGTTCATGCACAATCATGAAAGTATGTAGATGGATAGATAGATAGATAGATAGATAGATGTACTTTATTAATCCCAAATGGGGAAATGATTGTGTAACAGCAGCAGGTTATCAAGGCAATGCACAGGAACAGTAAATCAAATGTTCACATCAACACTAGAGGTCAAAGTTCAAGGTTCTTTATATGTCAGTTCCAGCAAAGCAGCCATTTGATATGAAAATCTCTGGTCTCAAGTCTCACATTAGCAAAGTGTATAATAACATACTACTGTATGTACATTAGAATTAGCATTTTAAAGTTAGAGTGAAGATACTGGTATCATTATATTTAAATACAATAAATAACGCTCCAAACTTGTGCTAAATTTATGTGAGGAAAAACTGGCATGGCCATTTCCAAAGGGGTCCCTTGACCTCTGACCTCCAGATATGTGAATGTAAATGGGTTCTATGGGTACCTACGAGTCTCCCCTTTACAGATATGCCCACTTTGTGATAATCACATGCAGTTTGGGGCAAGTCATAGTCAAGTCAGCACACTGACACACTGACAACTGTTGTTGTCTGTTGGGCTGCAGTTTGCCATATTATGATTTGAGCATATCTTTTTATGCTAAATGCAGTACCTGTGAGGGTTTCTGGACAATAATTGTCATTGTTTTGTGTTGGTAATTGATTTCCAATAATAAATATATACATACATTTGGGAAAAGCAGCATATTTACTCATCCCATGTTGATAAGAGGATTAAATACATGACAAATCTCCCTTTAAGGTACATTTTGAATAGATTTAGATCAATCGCGATTAACTATGGACAATCATGTGATTTATCATGATTAAATATTTTAATCGACTATCTTTTTATCTCCTTTTTTCTTTCTGTAAAGCACTTTAAATGATCTCTGTGTATGATAAGGTGTAAACTTGCCTTGTGTTCAACATATGAAAGAGTAAACTGTTAACTGTGCTGTCTCCTGTCAAAGAAGTGAGGTGTAGCTGTTTTTTTTAAGAAATGGTATTTCATTCAGCTGCATTTTTATGGTTGAAATGACATTTAAACTTGACACTGTTGCACACCTCCACCTAACTCTCACTATAAGAGAATCTAGTTGCCATGTCAGTGTCTTTACTTACAAGTATGAAAAATCAGCATGAAAATTATGCAAGAAACATTTTAACGTCTCAGTAACTTTGATATGGTGTTGGTTTGAACTTAAGCAGGTGCTTCCTGAGTCTATCTCATGGATGAATAAATAACATTAGGCTCCACTTCTCTATCTGGTGCAGGCCGATGGTTTCGGTCTGTTTTTGGATGAAAAGTCACAGCTGCATAGTTCAGGTCATCTGAGCCCTGATTCTGGGGATAAAAGTTGAGTTGTGTTAGTTAGAAAAATACAATATCATTAACTGACAGATGACTTGAAGTGACTGGAGCACCTGCTGAAATACAAACACCTTAATAAACTTCACCTTTGTCTGTTGTGGATTCTGTTCTTCAACGCGATCTAAATGACAGAAACAATATGTCAAATGATCAAAACTAAATGTAAAGGTAATAGTTAAAAAGGAAGTGGTGAAAAGAAGGATGTGAAAATACATTAAAGTTAATTACCTTTCTGAAACCTTTTGATTTTAACAGCCAGACCGATGATGATCATAACGAGGAAAACAGTCACAACGCCCAGGATCACACTCAACAGCTTTGTTGTTCCGTCACTCACTTATACAGGAAAGATCATCAAGTTAGACTCTATAGAGACTTGAGACCTGGCTCAAATTAAAATGGACCAAACTGAATCCAGCTGAACTGTTTGACCCTCAAACATTTGATAATCTGCACAATGATAGAAATCTTTAGGAGAGTCTTACTTTCACACTGGCTGTCCACATCATCATGTCTCTCATTGATGTAGAGATCAGTCTCATTGATGTAGAGATCAGTCTCATTGATGTAGAGATCAGTCTCATTGATGTAGAGATCAGTCTCATTGATGTAGAGATCAGTCTCTGATTTGGCAGAATCACATCAAAATTATAATTTTATTGCATACATGATGTTGTTTTAAGACAATTCTTATAATTATTAACATTATTTTACAGTATAAGCAGGACTTAACCAAACCAAAATACTTAAGAATGACCTTACCTTTAATATTTAATGTACGTATTTCACTGAAAGTTGGACGGCCATTTAAGTAAAATCCACAGAAATACTGTACAGAGTCAGATAAATCCACATGTTTGATTTTGAGAAAGAGAGTGGAGGTGTTGGATCTCATTTCAAATTTCAAATTTTGAACTCCATCACAGTATGTAACGTCGCCATGAGCGTCGTACATAACAGATATACAGCTGGCCTTGGTTCTGTCCACCAGTCTGACCCACAATGTCATGGATCCATAGCTGGACATGTTGGAGCACGTCAGTGTGACTTCTTCACCAGACTGAACCTCCACAGTCTGAGACTCAGAACCTGAGACAGAGATCCAGCCTGAAACAAACAGCAGATTTACTCTCAATTAAACAAAATGAACATTTCCTTTAGATAAACTAGTTTCTATTCTGGAGGGTTAAAGTTCCCAAAGTTGTAGATGCAGTTGTACTCACTAAAGCTGCAGAGAGTTAAAGCTGTTATCAAGGTGAAGGTCTTCATGGTGCATGTGACTGAAGCTCTGCAATGTCCGCAACTGAACTGAGCTCCAGTCAGGGTGCTTTCAAAGTAAAGAGGCGGGGTGTTAAACATGCAGATTTCTAATCAGTCATCTGATGAAGGAAAGATGCAAACCGTGAGTCTCTCACCAGCTGAACTTTCTCACGATATGTAAGTGAAGAACCTTCTATTTTCGATGTGTTATCAGATGCAGACTTGAGTGGTTTACCATAAGCTGGTCATGTTTGTTTCTTCTATCCATGACAGCTTAATTAGGTCATTGATTTCTAAAAATATAGATATTTTTAGATAGATATTGTTCTGCTTTGTCTTTAGTGGCTTTATGTTTCATGACTAGTTGTACATTAAATATTGCACCATGACATGAAGTGCATCCAAAGAGGAACATGAGGACAGCTCTCTTGACACCATGTTAACAGATTGATGATATTATTAATGTAGGAGAAATGTAAAAACAAATGTATGAATAAATATATAAAGAAAAGAATACAGAGATAAATAAGTTTGGAGAAACAAATAAGGGGTGAAATGCTAAGGGAAAATCATGCAGAAATAAATAAATAAAAAATTACATGCATTTAAAAATAAATGTAAAATAAATGTATAACATATTTAATAAATACATAAATAAATAAAAGTGGAAATTAAACACAAGAGTAAATGAATAGGCATCATGCATGCAAAAATAAATGAATAAATTGAAAAATTCATACAAATAAATAAATAAGAGTGGAAATTAAACAAGAGTAAATTAAATAAGGGATTTATTATAAAGGTAAATAGATAAAAAAGCAAATTAAAACTTTTAAAAAGATTTTTGCTACTTTTAATGGCATATTTGTTTATTTGTCAAGTCCTTTATTTATTTATTTATTTATTTATTTATTTATTCATTTATTTTTGATTCTGGCAGGTTCTGTGCAGCACCGCTGGTATGAGAAAAGTAAACTGACCTATTTCTGCCTGTCTTCCTACCTGCCAGTGGTAATCCATCTTTTATACAGTGTTTTTAATTAATTTCACATGTGTTATGATATCGCAATCAAAATACTCCGTTTTGACTATATGTACTGTATGGTTCTTCTTCTATCTTGCTCTTGAGGTTTTGAATTGTCTCAGACACATTTTTTTTTAGAAACCTTTAACAGGCCTCATGATTTTCACCTCAGTTGTCCTCCGACCACACTGTACTGCCTCTTCCTGTCAAACAAGTGATGTGTTCCTCATTCACTGCTGCCAACCTCCATCTTACCCCTCAGTATAAGAGACTCTGGACAGGCTCCTCCTCCATCAAACACCAAACATGTATTCTTTGAACTGATAGAAAGGAAATGCTCAGAATGAAAGCTCTGCATGCATCGGATCTTTATTGCAAAATGAAATGTTTTGGCAAGAGTGGTTCTTCCTCTCACCAACAAGCTCTACAAAAGCTCCAAAGCATATTGATATTATTACAGCATCAGCTCCAGTTATCTCCTGAGTCTCATCTGGTAGCAGCATAAATAACATTCGGCTCCGGCTGTCTTCTTTCTGCTCTCTGTTGAAACGTCACTGCTGCGTAGTTCAGCTCCACATTCTGTAAGAATTACACTTAATTAACACATTAATGCAACTCGTTATAGATTGTTGTGAAGATACTAGTATCATATGAAACTATTAAATCTAAGGAATCCATCGGTAACCACCATGTCATACTAGCTTGTCAGGAAGGAGTTTAAATAACGCTCCAAATTTGTAAATGGGTTCTTAAACAATGTGCGATTAACTTGCTGTGAGGTGACAGTGCTTATTAAACAATATATAAAAGTAAAGGATAACTTTGTATTCACCTCTCTTTGCTCTGGATTCTGTTCTTCTTCATCAGCTAAGAGACAGAAACAAAACATCTGGTCAGTTTTGCATTTTGACACAACTTGAAGAGAGTTTAGAGCAGCAACTAAACCAAACAGAAACAGTACCTGTCTGCAGCTTCCTGACTTTAACAACCAGACCGACGATGACCGCTACCAGGAAGACAGTCAGACCGCCCAGGATCATACTCATCAGCTTTGCTGTTCTGTCACTCACTTATACAGGAAATATCATCAAGTTAGACTCTATAGAGACTTGAGATCTGGCTCAAATTAAAATGGACCAAACTGAATCCAGCTGAACTGTTTTACCCTCAAACATTTGATAATCCGCACAATGATAGAAATCTTTAGGAGAATCTTACTGTCACACTGGCTGTCCTCGTCATCATGTCTCTCATTGCTGCCTTTT
>CAKAOI010047328.1:0-31258 GCA_916701655.1 Sebastiscus albofasciatus
ATATATACCTCCACAATGTGGGAGTAGAGAGAATAGAACGGCCTGCCAAGAGTCCAGACCTCAACCCAATTCAACACTCGTGGGAGCAGCTTGTACGTGTTAGAGTGACCAACACAACCATGCTCTGCAACGAATCCTGGTTGAGGAACGGAACGCCATCCCACAGCATTGTGTGACCAGGTTGGTGACCAGCATGAGGAGGAGGTGCCAGGCTGTTGTGGCTGCGTATGGATCTTCTACTGCTACTGAGACTCCTGACGGTGTATTAAATGAATAAAGTGTAAAATAACCAATGTGTCTTGTTTGTTCCTTGTTACTGATAGAGAGTTCAATCAACCAATCCACCAAATAACTGAAAACAAGAGTCAATACCAACAGGAGAATACACTGTTTACCATTGGCAGAGCATTTTGGCAAATTTTTCTTGGGCGCTACCCACATAATCAGCTGTGCTGCTCATCCCACAAATGCATGATCCTTACAAGTTGGACATCATTGTGAAGGTAAATAAACAAGCTTTCCAATGATGTAAAATACAATGACCATTAGCATTGTAACAACAGAGAAATAATCAACCAAACACAAGTTTCTGAACTTTCTTTTTCCAGTTCATATACAGTATATACAGTATACAGACTGTGATGCAAGGTCTGAGCAGGGCCTTAGATCATGAACCGATGCTTTGCTGATACTTAGCAGATTTGTTAAGTTTTGATAAAGGTACTTCCCATTTTACCAGCCATCTGTATCTGCTTTTTTCCACCAGTTCCACCACTTCCCTATTCAAACATTACAACACACACTTTCAACACTTTTAAGTTCTATGTATATCAGACCGTTGCTGGGCGCAGTTCTGACGTCGGACTCTGGCGGACCGTTTTTGTGTCAAATTATTGATTTCTTCAGTAAGTAGCCGTGTAATAAGCGGGATAATGTACAGCTAGCGGGTCATTGTTGTAAAAGAAACCCCTTCAGGGCGATGAGAGACCCCTGCGCTATGCGTTGGAGTGCAGCATCGGCCTGTCGGGAATTCTTTCACAACAATGACCAGCTCGCTGTACATTATCCCTTACTTAAGTCTTGTTCTTTAAACTTTTCTTTTAGGGCTGTCAACACGATAATAACACATTAATGCAAATTAATTTTAACGTCACTAATCTTTTGAGGGTTGCAGGGGGCTCAGTTTTAAAACTACAATGATGATACTGGCATCATATGAAAATAGAAAACCTAAGGAATCCGTTGATACCAACGGTGTCATACTACTATTACTTTCAAAGAGGTCCCTTGACCTCTGACCTCAAGATATGTGAATGAAAATGGGTTCTATTGATATTTTGTAGCAACATAAGCAATCAGTCAGGATGCATTAAAAAAAACAGAAAATAAAAAGTTAAGCAAATTATTTCTCAAATTCAGTGGAAGACGATATGAGGAAACAGTATGATGCAGGAAAGTGATTAGAAGGTGAAAAGTGATGAGAATCAAGCTGTGACCTCTCCTTGGGTGAAGGGTGGGTATACAGCAGTTACTAGGAACTCTGACACATAGCTGTAGCTCTGCCAGAGAAGTGCAGCAGTCTTCTGTTCTTGATTCATCGTGAAACTGGTAGATTTGTTTTGTGTATATTTGCTACTCAAACAGGCTTTCAAGACACCATTATTTAAAAAATGAAGAAAAAACAAAGGCAGAAACCAGAGTGACAGTATAAATTACAAATAATACTAAGCAAATAAACCATCCTGACATTTTTTCTTGAGAAACAAAAGTAGACATTTCATTTATAATATAAGTTCTTAACTCATCATAGTATGGACAATACAAAGGAAAATTTGATTCATTTTCGACTTCTCCTAACTTGCATACTTTCGCACAACCTGCTGTCCTTGCTGTGTTTGTGTTTTACCAATCCGTGACGGTCATCCCTGCAAACTCCACCCCGTAAGTTCCGGTACTTTCAGAAAGTCCTACCCTCCGACCAGGGCCTTTTGGGGGCTAAAAACGCCCTGTAAAATGTCCCCTGAGCTCAATTTAGACCCTGGTCCCTGCAGTCAAAACACAATGAGTTCCTCAAAAGGTTCTTAGTTCTGGGGGAAAGTTCCTGCGGTGGAAGCGGGGCTATAGTAGATCTATGTTGCATGAGTGTCCAAACTTAAACTTTCTCAAAAAGTATATGAGTCTTTTAATTTAAGACAGTATCTTAATGACTGACTTTAGCGTCGTACACTTGAATCTGCAGTAAGCTGATTTTAACACTATTAAATTTCACTCACCAGCGAAAATCACTCCTAATGGATAACAGTGGTGTTAGGCCTTGGACTGAAGAATTGTAAAAGTACATCACAGAGGTGACTTACAGTTATCTTGGACCTTAGTCGTCTCTTGTGAGAGAGAAAATGCTTGCTCACACAATGTAGAGCCAAATAAACTGAGCACCTTTTGGGCATGGACCAGTGAGCTACCTTCAGGTCTGAGAAATGAAGCCAATGCAGAAGTGTCTTAAACTTGCATTCTTTCTAATAGCCAGCAGGAGGCGACTCCTCTGGGGGCAAAAATAAGTCTGGTTGTATAGAAGTCTATGAGAAAATGAGCCTACTTCTCACTTGATTTATTACCTCAGTGAACATTGTAAACATGAGTTTATGGTCTCAGTTGCTAGTTTAAAGTCTTCTTCAATACAGCATGATGTTCATTTAGTAAAATATGGTCCCATTTAGAGTCAAATAGACCATAAAGCAGGGGATGCTTTAGGGCGTGACTACCTTGTGATTGACAGGTCACTACCACAGCGTTGTCCGTGTTTTTGTCTTACAACTTTAACCCTTTCAGTGTGTTTCCAGTTCATGAAAATGAATTGTAACATTTTGGTCGCCTATGAACGTCTTATCCAGCATTCGGTTGTACTTAGCTCCACCCTCTCGTGTCACTTCTGGTTGCACAAAAACAAGATGGCGATGGCCAAAATGCCAAACTCAAGGCTTCAAAACGGCAGTGCACAAACCAATGGATGACATCACTGTGACTACGTCCGCTTCTTATATACAGTCTATGGCATAGAGTCTCATCTGGGGAAATCTCGACTTAAACCAAACCCCTGCGGGAGCTGCTTGTAGCAGCTTTTGAATTTTGGGTTATGTGATCTGACGCAAGTTCTTCAAAATCCATTCATTCAGCGTCTAAGATGAAGTATAACCCAAAAGGATTGTTGTCATTGTACCATGTTGCTCTTCATTGCTATAAAAGGAAACACAATCTACTCTTAAATGATGCACATCCACAGCGATCAGTTGACTTGGATGCCAGCAACTGTGTGAAACTAAAGAAAAATCAACCTGACAGGTATCACACGTGATTCATCACACCCAAAGCAGTAGTTCAAGATTTCATAGTAACTGCTGCTGTTGCACACATTTTAAAGTATATCTTATACACACATGCCCAAATGTACATCGAAAGTCACTGTAATAATTCCTCCACTCCATACTGGCTGTGAAGAGATCCCTTTCTAAAGTGATTTAAAGGTCACCTATTATGCAAAATGCACTTTTCCATGTCTTTTAAACATCAATATCTGTCCCCAGTGTGTCTACAGGCCACCATAGTATCATAAAAGACCATCCTCTCTCTTTTTCTCCTGCTCCGTTTGTCCGAAAATGGATGTCGAAAACCACTTTGCTTTTTTTCCTTCTCTTCTGACGTCATTAGAGAAATACAACCCATGTAAGGGTTTCCTGGTCGAACCAGAGCAGAACCTTCAGTAGCTGACCCCGCCCCACAGCGCGTCACTCTCTGTAATCCACAACCGAACCTGACCAAAGTAGCTCCTGTTAGTCTGCAAGAACCAGCAGAACAGTCTTCATGTACTCCCATCATCTAGTTATAACATGTTCTTTCACAAAGGCTTTATGTAATTACACTGTTTAAACATCTGATATTTATATATTATATATATTTGATGTCATGCATGTAGAAGAGTACTACAGGTAGTAAACAGTGACTGTAAGCAACACAACACATTTCTGTTTCACAGTCAAACTTTATTTGAGTAGACAGATGACAATATTAATTATTAACAGCATTTTTAATCATCCCACCTGCAGTTATGTTGACATGGTACAGGAGAAAGTCTTTCAGCTGGTAAACTACAGTAAACTAAGCTCCGGTGGTCTGTAGTCATGGTAACACAGAGACAGCTCCTACTAATAACCATTACTCCGATTACTTTACTACGTTTATCAGGTGTCTTTTACCAGACATAATGAACTGACTACTGTTTCACATCTTCTATTTTCCCCCCTGATGGTCGCTGTGTTTACACACCGTCTCATAGCGGTAGCATGGAGCTAACCCGTTAGCATGTAGCTACATGCTAACGGGTTAGCTCTGTAGCTCCATGTAAACAACTATCTGCTCTCAGCTGTCTGCTCTCCTCTGGGATGATTCTGTCGGTCATTTCTCACAGATGGATCTGTAAAGACAGATGTAAAACAGAGTGTGTGTTTACGGTTTACAGAGTTGATGCAGAATGTAAACACTGAGCTAACTAACAGAGATATAAACAGCATTATTTACCTGAGAGAAACCGTCAGGAGAACCTGGAGTCTGGACCGCAGATGTTCATCATTTGTCGCTGATTTCTGATCAGATTCCTCCTGTAACGTGCGCTGGGTGAAGTTTCTGGTTTATAAACTTTAAAGTGGTTTTGTAAACTTTTCTTAGCTGATCCCTCTCCCTGCTACAGGTAATTCTCTCCCTCAGTGAGAGCTGAGTTGCTCCAGGAGGGGGGCAGGGAGAGTGACTTTGTGTCGTTGAGGACGTTTGATTGACAGAAACGCTGACCAATCAGAGCAGAGTGGCAGGAGACAGGCTGTGAATCAGTGGTTTTCAGACAGAGGCTGAATTAGGCTCTGAGGCAGGCAGACTCAGGCTGCTGTATGAGAAGAATAAAGGGTTTTTTGAACATTGCAGCATGTAAACATGTTCTAGTGCAACATTAAAATACATCTATGAACCTGGAAATGAGCATAATATGAGACCTTTAAAGGTGAATGATGGGAGACAAAATCCACAGTCCTCATTCTGTGTACATATGACTTCTAAAGTTCAGTGGAAGACGATATGAGGAAACAAGGCGTGCTCCCCCCTTGAAATTCTCTGGAATCATAGCTGCAGATGTGCCGGGAAGGAACTGATAACATCTGACATTGACAAAGGCGTGGTATGCAGCAGTTGCTATGAACTCTTGACCTGTTTGTACTGTTTTTGTTGTAGATGTGCGGAGGCGTTTCCTTATAAATATGAGCTTTAGTTCCTCAGTCAGTTTATTGCATTTCCACATTGCATCCAGCAAGACAACAGGACTTAAGAAACCAAAGTCCTTTCAACGAAGACAGATTATTACTTTCTTAATACAATAATTAATTGTGAAGATGATTGATAGAGACGTCTTACTCGAAGCTTTGTGCACAGTCTGCAATGCCGATGTGACTGTTCAATCTGATGTAAGGTTCAGATCTGCAGGAGCAACACAGCAGCCGCAGCTGTTCAGCAAGAATTTCATCCATGCAGTCTTGGGTGCAGATGAAACCAGGTAATTATTGGAAATGTTTTTTTTTTTTAGTTACCTCATATGCTGAGAAGATATTTCTGAAAATGGTACACACTGCGGCTTAAAACATTTTAATCTACAAATCAGAGAGCATGTAAATACATTTTTCTATTTGCAGAATGTGTTGTGAACACTCTTACTGTCCATTACAGCAAGGTGTCAAGATCCAACTTCTGCCGCCTCCGATGTGCCCTGGGAGGTCAGGATCTGTCAGTAGGAGGTTATACCGACGAGGAGGAATGTGGAACACGAAATCCACCGTGCTTCATTGATGAGGCTGAATTCTTTGACCAAAGATTCGACTATGACTTCACCAATCTGACTGCCGTCGAGACTTTCCACAGAGGTGGAGAGGTGTACGAACGCCCATATGGTTGGCAGCGTTTTGCCCTCAGGGTAAATATGCTTTTATTTTGTTTGACTTTAAATCTCAGAATTTCATGACCTACATGAAGCATGCGATATTGACTCATGCTGGCAGTAGATGAAAACATCAGATCTGTGTGGAGCAATAAGGAGACCTTAAATTAATACATGCACAAACATAAATGTCACATTTCTATCGGGTTTTCCAGCATTTGAGGTTTGACTGGAGCTCGTTTCACCTTCTTCTTCTGCAGTGTTTTAAATGCATCCAACTGAAGAATTAGCTCCACCAACTGTTTATCTCTATATACAACAACTCCTAATATTCACATAAAAGTAGTGACTGGAAATGCACATTAATTTGATTTTTCTTTTGCATAAATTGTGCTAAATTTGAATAGAAACTTGACTAATGAGCTGAAAGACAATAAATTGCTCCATAGAGCTGAGGGGCGACCCCTTTCACATGAAGTCATTTGAGACATTTATTTGAAATGTTGGTTAGTGCAACTTTAAAGTTGTGCATAACACATTTCGCTCTAACCCATTTCTCCTGCTTTCACCCATTGTTGAGGATATCAAGGGTCAGCTTACATTTTGTTTATTTTCATTGGACATTACACCCACATATGGTCGACTGCACACCTTCGTAACAATTAACCTCACTGCTTCCTCTTTAAAATGACAATAAAAGAGGGACTAACAGAAACTTCTGATGTTCTGATGTAAATATTTTGTCTCAGGTCCTGGATGATTATGAAGACAATACCTGGCTGGGAACCCGATACCGTAGCACGCAGTCAGTGCCAGGGGAGTGGCCTGTGTCCTACCATGGGACGTCAAAGAAAGGTGCTGGCGGCATCATCGAAGGATACTACAAGGTTTGTTGGTTTTGTTATATATCAGTTATTATCAGTGGTAAATGTTATATGCAGTAGAATGTAACACCTTCACAACTAAATAACTGAGTTACACCTAGTGGGCAACCTCCGGCACTGAAACGTGAAGCCAATGCAGGAGTGCCTTAAACTTGCATTCTTTCTAATTGCCAGCAGGGGGCGACTCCTCTGGGGGCAAAAATAAGTCTGATTGTAGAGAAGTCTATGAGAAAATGAGCCTACTTCTCACTTGATTTATTACCTCAGTAAAAATTGTAAACATGAGTTTATGGTCTCAATCGCTAGTTTCAAGTCTTCTTCAATACAGCATGATGTTCATTTAGTAAGTTATGGTGCCATTTAGAGTCAAATAGACCATGAAGCAGAGGATGCTTTAGGGCATGGCTACCTTGTGATTAGTCAGAATTCCGTTGCGGATATCCGCAATGTGAATTACGGATATCAAGGGTCAGCTTTATTTTGGTGTTTTTGGTTTATTTTCATTGCAAAATTGTTGACATTACACCCACATATGATCGACTGCACACCTTCATAACGATTAACCTCTGCAAGATTTCTGCAACTGAATTGTGGATATCTGCAATAACAAACTCCATACACATGAATGGCAAAAGTAGTTTGAATCGTACTAGTCAAAATGTAATGACGGATATCTTGAATTGGAGTTTTGATTAGGCAAAATGATGTTGCAGATATCTCTTATGAATATCCAGTCTAAATATTAAATGTTAAAACGGCTTGCCATAAACTCAAGGCTTCAAAACCATTGTCCACAAACCAATTTGTGACTACGTCCACTTCTGATATGCAGTCTATGGTTACACATAATTATGGTATGACACATGAGGCCCTACGTAGTTTGGTACTTCCCTTGACATTGAAATTCGCTTTGCCCACTTATGTGGTATTTTTGTGGTGCAAACAGGTGGGATAGAATGACCTCCTGTCTTTGTTTAGAGTAACTCTACTCAATAGATATGGTTTTAAAGAGTTAAAGACAATGTACGACTCTAATTCTTACTTCTTTTAACAGCCAGGCCCTGGTGAGGTTTATGGCAGGGGGATTTATTCTACTCCATACTTGTGTGAGGCGATCCAGTACGCCAAAACATTCACCAGCTCGGCAAACGGCAAGACGTACAGTGTGATCCTGCAGAATCGTATCAACCCCGAGTACCGGGAGAGACACAACGACAAGAAGTATTGGCTGGTCCGCATCCCTGAAGGAACGTCACAGGAAGAAGAGCAGAGGTTGGTCCAGAGGGCCATCCGTCCTTATGGCCTTCTTCTGAAAGAGGTCTAACAGGGTGTGAACGGTCACAAAACAACCTAAAAAGTGATTACTTATTTGTTTCCTTTGCTTTATTTTGAAATGCAAGAGAGTGTGTTGTCTTTGAAGCATAAAATAGTCCCTGCAAAATACTCTCAGATGTAGACAGATGTAGTTGTCTGATTTATATATATAGACGAATATCTTGCTGCACTTGTCTTCTTCCTTTGCTCTATTTTTCCAAAAGCCATACTACATTTAATAAACAGAATTTAAAACAAATGTGTTGTCAATGCCTCTCCATACCAAAGAGAACACAGCGGGTAAATGTTTCATTGTATTTATGCTTTTTTATTTAGCAGAAGCAGGAAAAGCTTCCCTTAAAAATTGTCTCAAACATCCAAATATACTCTATTGGTATTTTTGTATATTCTAGGTTTGAAAGGTGGGATTTGCATTTAAGCCAAAAGAAATTTGATTAATAGTAGGGCTGCCAATCGATTAAAGTAATTAATTGCGATTAATCGCATGATTGTCCATAGATAGCAAAATAATCGCACATTTTGTATCTGTTCAAAATGTACCTTAAAGGGAGATTTGTCAAGTATTTAATACTCTTGTCAACATGGGAGTGGACAAATATGCTGCTTTATGTAAATGTATGTATATATTTATTATTAGAAATTAATTAACAACACAAAACAATGACAAATATTGTCCAGAAACCCTCACAGGTACTGCATTTAGCATAAACAATATGCTCAAATCATAAAATGGCAAACTGCAGCCCAACAGGCAACAACAGCTGTCAGTGTGTCAGTGTGCTGACTTGACTATGACTTGCCCCAAACTGCATGTGATTATCATAAAGTGGACATGTCTGTAAAGGGGAGACTCGTGGGTACCCATAGAACCCATTTTCATTCACATATCTTGAGGTCAGAGGTCAAGGGACCCCTTTGAAAATCGCTATGCCAGTTTTTCCTCACCAAAAGTTTGCGTAAGTTTGCGTGTTATTTAGCCTCCTTCACTACAAGCTACTATGACATGGGTTAGGGCATTATCATTAGTTTTTGTAATATGAAATATTTAGTTTAGAAATGATGTATTGTATCATAGCTATTAAGAGATGTTAACAATTACATTGTGATTACTTTGGCAAACTATTAACAGTTTATTGTTGCACACATTATAACATTTTACATACTATATTAAGTTTTTAATGATTACTAAATGATTTGTAAAACATCTATAAACATTACATAGATAGATATGTGTAACACTTTGTTAATGGTTAATAAAGTGTTTGTAAACCATCTATGAACATTATTTGGATGATTATTATACAGTTTTAACTGATGGCTATTCTTAAAGGGTTAATAAGTACTTTGGATGATTGACCAGAAATACTTTGCTATTATTATTTTTTTATTTATTTTTATTTTTATTTTTGTTATTATTAGTTTTTACTTTGCTATTATTATTATTTAATTTTGCTATTATTATTATTATTATTTGTTATTATTATTTTTTACTTTGCTATTATTATTTTTTAATTTCGCTATTATTATTATTATTATTATTATTGTTATTATTTTTTAACTTTGCTATTATTATTATTATTATTATTATTTGTTCTCTTGTTCATTGACAAAGTATTAACTATCTGTCTAAATAATGTTTATAGAGGCTTTACAAAGTATTTATTAACCATTTAAGAATAGTCATCAGTTGAAACTTTATAATAGCATCCAAATAATGTTTATAGACAGTTTACACACAATTTATTAACCATTAACAAAGTGTTACAAATATCTATCTATGTAATCATTAAAAGCTTAAAATAGTATATAAAATGTTTGCAACAGAAAACTGTTAATAGTTTACTAAAGAAATCAGAATGTAATTGTTAAATTCTCTTAATAGCTATGATACAATATATAATTTATAAACTGAATATTTCAAACAATTTCTCAAAGGTTTATGACAGCAACAGGAAGCCCAGGATCCATAAACATGAAGCAGGTGTCCTCAAGGCCGACAGTCTCACAAGGTCACATTAAGGTTTTTTTTGGGAACATTTTTTGCTTCAACAAGCAGATTTTTTTTTCCACTTATTTAAGGTGGGAATCGGCAGCGTGTTTTCAAGGCAATGTGCATCTTATCACTAAGCAAAGCTGTGTGTGTTTTTTGTTTTTTTTCAGGAGTTAGCAGATATACTGAAGGCTTTAAACAGCAGCAGGATCCAGCTGTTAACACTGTACACCTGCAGGCTGGTAACATGGCTCCCTTCAAATGCACCCTCAGTCTCCTCGTCCTCCTCCTGGTCTCTGACTGCTCCTGGGCTGAAGAGAAGGTGAGGATACTTTTAATATCTGTGGGTAAAGATATAGATTACAAGATTCAACACGAAGATGAAATGGATGTTGAATTAGTTTTCCAGTCCAGAAAAGCGTCAGTGACCCTCGATCATTATTGAACCACAACGGTCTTAACAGTCTCTAAACTGTATAAGTGCTATCATCAAAACCGTTTCATGGGTCATCACAACTCTACTGCATGTTTGCAAAAGGTAGCAACTCACCCAAAACACTTCATTCATGCTTTAAAACCTAGTTATTGTGTCAGTAAATTGGCCACCAAAATGAAAAGTTGTTTGTCATGGTGTGAGCCGCCCTGGTCAAAATGTAGAGATGTATTTTCACCACGGCCTGGTGACACCGCCTGCTTACTGTACTCCACCACAATGTCAGTTTTGTCTACCTGAATACTGTTTAGATTCCAATTTCAACACAGTAGGTAAAAGTTTACTGAACGTCAATAGGCCTACTGTAGCCACACAGAAAAAGGATATGCACATTTGTATGTATGTATGCCGTACATTTATTTGTGTAGCAATGTGTTACATGTATGTAAACAGAAAAGTCACCTTTGATTGAAGTCATATACAGTGAACAGCCAAAAATGAGCAAACAAATTGTAACTCCTCACGGTACGTAACACCACGTCATAGATATTTATGGAATATACATGTATTTCTGACAGATTTTGATAATTAAATGGATCATTCTTCATGTGATGGCTCAGACAATGAAGGAATGTTTAGAAGTTGTGAAGAGGATGACAACTTTCACTGAGAATCAACTCATCAGTTTTGTGCAAGTACATCAGACATGTGCGAGTGGTTGTTGTACTCACTCTTTTGCACAGGTGCTAAAACATGTGCAATTGAATGAATGAGAAATTCAAATCTGTTGTAAGCAACAAATGAATTTTTGCTTACAAAAAACGTACTGTTTTGATAAAAAACTATTCTCATTCAAGAATTAAGCCAAAGCGAATGAGGAAAACTAAGTTAGTCCCTCGACTAACCTTCTGTTTCTATTGTGAAGCTGTTAATCCCAGCTTGTTCTAGGCTGCATTATTGTGACCTTCACATTATTTGAATCTGCACACAGTTTGATGCTCAGCTTCCAGTTTCTTTTACCAACGACTGCTGATTTCTTCTGTTCTTATTCAACTGTTGCTCAGAGGGATCTTTGTCTCTTCCGGTTGTCAGTCTGGTTGAACCATTGGACAGCGTTTTGTTCTCCATGTACTAAACTAAACAACATCTATTTCTAAAGAGGACTTTCTACAAGCTAAAAGCACACATAGAGGAGTCAGAATCAAGCTTTGTGGCAGCAGATTTGAACAGCGTTGTGTACTTCATATACATTTAACTTTTCAGTTGTACTAATGAGCGATGTCATCTCCCTGATCCAGGATCTGTCTGTCTCTGAGCTCCTGTGGAGGGCCAACAAGGATGTCGGTAAGACAACATGCAAATCTATTTGTATTTATTTTTTTATTTCACAGGCACAGCGTGCATTAATAAACATTGCTAAATGTGCCAAAATCCCTGGACAGATGTTGCACAGCCATCCTAAATTAAAGAATATAAGATGACAAAAGATATTGAAACCATTTATAAGCATGCAGAGTGATAATAAAAGAGAATAAAAAACACATACAGGACTTTATTATACTACATTGTCTACATGCGACACAGAAACACTTAGTACAAGACATGGAGGGCACTGAAATGGGGAATATTAGTGTTAATAGAAATATGCACTAATAAGACAACATTGTTCTGCATTATTAGGCGTTAATTGAAACATGCAACAGTACACGGACATAAAAAAAACACCAGTGGTGGAATGTATTTAAGTACTTAAAGGAATACTTCACCCCCAAAAATGACCATTTGTATATCAATTACTTGAAGAAAACTTCTGTTTTTCTCTTGATGAATTGAAGTGAATGGGGGCCGCGTTTAACAACAGTAAAACTATATCAAAACAGCCATTTACAAACTCTCACACAACTCGTGCAGTATAATCCAAGTCTCATTTATCCAGTCGTATGCTCACTGCTTCCCAAACCTTACTATTTAAAACACTTCACGGTCCGGACGAGTAGCACGCCCGCCTGTTTTAACCTGTTTTAGCATGCATGCTTAAACAGGTCTTCCTTTTATTCACATAAATCTTGGTTCCCACGTGATGGTTCATAAGGATTTTGGCAAATCCTGAAACTTAAGTGTGGTGTAGTGCATTGGCTCCCAACCTGAGGGTCCTGACCCCAACTAGGGGTCGCCAAAGCATAATGGGGGGGTCGCGAAGCCTTCTTGATTTTAAGGGGTGTAAGACAATTTAAAAGAATTAAAAAAAAGTAGTATACAGTCGGCCTATATCTCAGCATGTAATTAATTTCTGTGAGGAAACTAAATGAAATTGTTCTTTTTGAATTTTTGATTATTATTTAAGATATAAACAGGATGAGGGCGATAACGGTGAAGACCTGAACACACGTTATATTCACAGAGCCTTCCCTCTCTATCAAACAGCCTCGTCCTGCATTAGAAAAGTTAAAACAACCGAAGAGCTAATAGAACAATGGCCAAGTGTCAGGGAGAAGAAAACACTGACTTTGTCAAAAAAGAAGCCTATTAAGTATGAATAACTGTTAAAAATTCAAAACACATACATAATACAGAGAATTGTATTAAAGGTTACTAAAAATAACTCCTCTCTGATGCAATATTCACAGGGTTTACGCAAACTTCCTGCAGTTATTGTGTTCACTATTTGGGTTAATTGTACAATTTATCAGTTGTTCTGTACTGTTATTGTTATGCATTGAATATAATATGAAATATCCTTAAAATATGTCACATAGTCAGAGGTCGTCAGTTTCAGGGAGCATCACTCTGGTAAAACTGCTTGTGGACGTAACCGAACAGGTCATAGGTCAGCATTTCTTGTCTATAAAAGGTCATAAACCAGTAAAAAGTTGGGAACCAGTGGTCTAAGAATCCAATACAATGAGCAGACCAGCATGAAGTTCGCTGTGGATATTCATGCTGAACTCGCTCCTCTATGGACACTCAATGGACCGCCTTCTTCTAGCACCACCTTCAGGCCAAAATGTCAAATTTACACACAAAATATGTCATAATTTAATGGGTAGATTTCCTTGAAACTTGAGTACATTCATGCTCCCTGGACAGATTAATTCTACAGCACAACCCTCGAAGCAAATTAGCTCCGTAGAGTCAGGTTGTAAGAATAAAATCATCAGTATAGTCATGATTCCAGTATGTGGATTATACTGAACATAGAGATCACTTTGTCTTCAACAACCCCAGTGTTAACAAACATTACTGATGTTGGCCTCTGTTTTTTAATTAAGATCAGATAAGAAACAGCTAAATCAAAGTCAAACTTTCCAATGATACATTGATATACTTTTAAGGGTCAAATTAAACTAATTTATATGCTCCAAATCACTGATTGATCCTTTGATGTCCTCCTCCTACAGTGCATACGGAGGAAGAACCCTTCGTCATGGATGACATTGCCTATGACAATGAAAATGAGAGAAACGCTGATCCCTGCACGTCCAACGGCTGCATGTGGGGAAAATCCAACGATGGAAAGGTCTACGTGCCTTATGTCATCGCCACACATTACTGTAAGTACAGATGGCAATAACAAAGTCCAGTACAGTACTGTGTAGGCTACAGTACCCTCCCACAGCCCAAAAACAGGGCTCCCCAGGAAGCTACGGTGTAATTTGAACACTGTAATTTACCATGCATATAAGGTTTTTCATGTAAAATATTTCAAACATTGAATGATATCAGATCTAAAATGTTATTCCTTCATTTAGCGCATAGATTTCAAAAGTGGCAGATGAAATTTC
Organism: Sebastiscus albofasciatus; assembly: GCA_916701655.1. Taxonomy (NCBI): domain Eukaryota; kingdom Metazoa; phylum Chordata; class Actinopteri; order Perciformes; family Sebastidae; genus Sebastiscus; species Sebastiscus albofasciatus. Next base: position 14,393 of record CAKAOI010047328.1, read on the forward strand.
TGAGTGGCAGACAAAAAAAATACTTACCTGCCACAGTGGAAGTGACAGGTTGTATTGCATGTGCATATTGTATATTATAAATAATAATTTGTGCATATAAGAAAATACAATGAATAGATTAATATGATTAAGATAAATATGTAAGTAATTAATTGGTATTGTGATTAAGTTATATTATAAGTAATGAATTGGTATTCTGGATTGATAACAAATTTATATTTTGATAAGGATAATTATATCAGTAATTAATTTATATTTCTGTATGACACAGATTAAAGGTAATAATTATAGTTGGAATAATTATAAATAATAATAATTATAGTTAGACAAATTTAGGAAAATTTAATTAGAGTATATGTATGGCTCAATAAGGAAGCTGGTTAATAATTAATAATTGATTTACGGAGATTAAATTCTTCTCACTCCTTTTCGAATATGTAAATCAAGGCATCAAGTGTTGACAATTTATTTTCTTAAGCTTTTCATTGTATGTAAATACTACTTGTTTCTTTTTTTCTTTATTTTTTCTTTAATTTTTTTATATTCTACATGTTCGAAATAAATTCTGAAATGAAATGAATGAATGAAAATGTAGCAGGCAGTGAAAAAAGTTCATTTCAGACCCTGGTACTGTGTATATGAAAGTCTTCTCTTGTGCCTTCTCAGCTTCTCGTGAGCGCTCCATCATCGAGCGTGGGCTTCTGTCCTTCCACGACGTCTCCTGCATTCGCTTCGTCCAACGCAGCAACCAGAGAGACTACCTGAGCATCATGTCCAACAATGGGTAACTAACTGTGTTTTCTTTGCATGTGTGTGTGTAAACTGCATGCAGCTTATTAACTCATATGATTGTTGTCAATTTATATCAGCTATCACAGATACAAATGTTGGATTTAAAGGTGTCTTTAAGTCCCATAAACACAGCTTTATCTCATGTCAGAGCATTTTCTTTATGTCAAAATGGAAATATTCTGGATGTTTTGTGCATTATTTTATACACTTTTCCTCCACGTTCAGACATATTTGGGATCTTTGAAAACTTTTGTATCTCAAAAAGAATTTAAAATATAGTTCTGTGTGTTTAAATATTTTTTTCTTGCAATGTTGGACCTGAAATTGAAGCTATTATAAACTTAAAATTGATTGTTGATGGGTTGAATTCTAAACCAAACCAAATTATTGGTCACACAACACCGTACATCCCAATCGCAGTTGTTTTAATCCTCAGAAGGGTAACAAACAGGTCTAAAGTCCTAAAATGAAGCCAAGAAGACACTTCCTTTAATGTCAGAAATAACTGAGCCATGCTGCTTTGATCATTATTATTTTTCATTCAATTGCATGAGTGCAGCTGTTACTCCTACGTCGGCCGCCGTGGTTATTCCCAGACGCTGTCTCTGGCCCGTCAGGGCTGCATCTACCACAACACCGTCCAGCACGAGCTGCTCCACGCCCTCGGCTTTAACCACGAGCAGTGCCGCTCCGACAGGGACCAGCACATCCGGATCCTGTGGGAGAACATCCAGTCCGGTCTGTACTTTGGCCTCCACACTCCCAAATATTAAGATTATCATAATAATTTTACACTAAATAAAAAAAAAATAAGTATTTTTTTTATTTATTTATTTTTATTATTTATTTAGTTTTTTTATTTATTTATTTATAATTATTATTTATTTATGTATAAATGTAGTTGTTTATGAAATTAACTCTGCTTATTTAATGGTGCAGTAATATTGTTATAGGGATGGGGGCGCTATAATTTGTTTATACAATTATTTATTGGATTTTGTACAGAATACCAATAAAAAAGACTTTGAGAAATAATAATGTTACACTAATAACCAATTTAATTTGCATGTAAAGTGCTTGTTGAGACAGATTGCAACAGTCAGAAATCCAAAGATATTCAGTTTAATATCAAATATGAGAAAGAAAAGCATCGAATCCTGACATATGAGAGGCATTTGATCAATCGATTGTTAATTTTCTGTCAATTGATTAATCACGACTAATCTTTAAAGCTCTATAATAATCTAAATTTTGTTCCAACTCTGAAAGACAAGTCTTAATTCTAAAACAATCTTTGTGTCCTGCAAATATTATTTGGAGATCCACAGGTATGGGATGGGGTGAGGGGGTCACCACTAGATTTTGCTTTTTGTTTCGTGTTGTATTGTTGTTGTTTTTATTGTGCTTTGTTTGTTTATGTATGAAGCAAAATAACAATATATTAGTTGATCACAAAAACAATTTTTTTAGTCTTTTCTGACCTTTGTTGTGATTTATTTCCTGTCAGGTTTGGCGTACGCCTTCGACAAGATCAACACTCTGAACCAGGGAACCCCCTACGACTACAACTCTGTCATGCAGTACCACAGGTTGTCACGGCTACCATTCATCTAACATCTGCTCATTCAGACGAACAATAATCGATTTCTATTATTATTTGTTCATTTAGGAATAGTTCACCCTAAAACTATATATATTGTATACAGTACCCACCACCTCTAGACAGCCCAAGTAGGGCTGTCTAAGTTAACGCCATAATAACGCGTAATTGCAAATTCATTTTAACGCTAAAGTGAAGATACTGGCATGTCAACATTTTCTTTGGACCCTCCCTTTGACTTGTTAATATAAAAACACAATATGTAAAAGATAATGTGCAGCGAGCCGGTCATTGTTGTGAAATACACCCCGACAGGGAAAAAGATAAGAATGACTCAATAAGATAAGGAAAAAGTCCAGCTCTCAAAAAACAATTCAGCAAAAAGATAACTTTCGTACAGTCCCTAATTCCTGAACCCTTTTTCTCATTCACACAACAATAACAAATGAATAATTACATTATAACATTGCAATCAAACCATCCACAAGTCTTTCATTTCTTTAACTTGAGTGAACCGACCCTTTAAACAATAAATACCAATAATTTCCATTTTTTTTAATATAATTTATATGTAAAAAACTAAAAATAATTAAACTCTTAATAATTCCAGGTATGCCTTCTCCGCGAACAATAAGCCCACCATGGTTCCCATCCCCAACGCCAACGTTGAATTCGGCACGGGCAAACAGATGAGCATGAATGACATCAGCAGACTGAACAAGCTGTACAAATGTTAAACAGTAAGAGAACAACCGCTTGGTTTGTATAAACGTTGTAAGTGTTTCCTGTATAAATCTAATTCAAGGTTTGGGGTGACCCATAAAGAAAATGTGTGTTTGTCGCCTCTAACATGTTTCTTTTTTTCCAACAGGTGAGGAGATGAAAACATGGTGCCAGTTCAGACATCAAACCAGCACTTTTTAACACAATCTGAGACATGATGTCCACAATAAACCTTCAAACATGTTCACTGAAGCCTTGTTTGTAGTTTATACTTCTACCAAATGTTCCTGTTTAAAAGGAAGGTGTGCGTAAAAGCAGCAGAGTTTGTACATATTAACTAGAGCTGTTGTTATATTTAATCGCGATTAATTGCAAATTAATTGCGCATTTCTTATCTGTTCAAAATGTACCTTAAAGGGAGATTTGTCAAGTATTCAATACTCCTATCAACATGGGAGTGGGCAAATATGCTGCTTAATGCAAATGTATGTATATATTTATTATTGTAAATCAATTAACAACACAAAACAATGACACATATTGTCCAGAAACCCTCTCAGGTACTGCACTTAGCATAAGAAATATGCTCAAATCATAACATGGCAAACTGCAGCCCAACAGTCAACAACAGCTGTCAGTGTGTCAGTGTGCTGACTTGACTATGACTTGCCCCAAACTGCATGTGATTATCATAAAGTGGGCATGTCTGTAAAGGGGAGACTCGTGGGTACCCATAGAACCCATTTTCATTCACATATCTGGAGGTTAGAGGTCAAGGGACCCCTTTGAAAATGGCCACGACTCTTTTTCCTCGCCAAAATTTAGCGCAAGTTTGTAGCGTTGTTTAGCGATCACTTTTATCTCTCAGGAAATGTATGTATTAGTTTACTTTACAGGGGTCGTCCTTGTCTCTGGTTAGGGTTTTAATTCTAGATTCAAACAGCTGAACTAATATGTGTATGAACTGATAGAAACAGACTGCCTGTTTATATGCACGTGTGTGTCTATGTGTGTGTGTGTGTGTGTTGTACATGACTGTTGATAGGCGTACATGCATGTCACAAGTGAACCATTCATAAGTCATTCAGTGTTCACATCAATAACTTTATTTTATTCATTTAGTTTTAGTTTATATTTTAGTATAGTTTAGTATATTCAGTATATTTTTTTTCTGGTCCTTTATTTCTAATATACAAAAATTTGACCATAAAGTTATGAAAGTGGTTAAATAGTATTAAATCACTATATCAAAAATAAAACTAAGTGAAACGTAATATTCTGACTGAATAAGGTGTAGGCTGAAGCATGAGTTTATTGTGCCTACACTTACAATTGTCTTAACTCTACCCAAAATAGCTGTGAAACAAAACATCATAAAACAGAAGCAAATAAACAAAAAAATAGACAATAAAATCAGCAACTAAATGAAAAATAGGCATTTAGGCTCATGTACATGTACAAAACGTATTCCCATTTGCTCTAATGTTTACACCAATTATATGACCCAAGGTCACCGTTAATTTTGCTTATATTTTTAGCATTGTATATATTTTGGATATCTTTTTAATAATATGTTTATATTTCTTTTCTTTATATTTGCACGCTGTTCTACTTTGTACTGCAACAATTTCCCTCGAGATAAATTAAGTTCTATCTTATCTTAAATCATCAACATCAGAAAACATGACTGACATACAAGTATATTCTGTTTTAGTGTTAGTTTACAAATGAAAGAAGAAACTACCCCAACTAGCAGTGAAACAAAACAAACACAAATAAAATGTAATAAAAAAAACACAGCATCATAAATCAGAAGCAAATAAACAAAACAATAGACAATAAAATAGGCAATCTAGAGGCATTTAGTCTCATGTACAGTGTGCAAAAAGAACAGGAACAGTGATGTGTGCAAATATAAAATTAAATTGAATTTAATTATATTATATTATAAATCCCCTGCTTCAGTAAAATGTGAACAACATGCTCACTGTCGAGGCCGAGTATCCGGTCCAAATCAAACAAGATTAAAACTTATTATGGGAATACGCCATGTGGCATCAAGGTGAAATATTCTTATCAGGCACTAAACTCTGTTTCCACTCCATTTCTTCCCTCTCTGCCCTAAATGTCCTTATAAGGCTGTTTTTCCGGTGTAGTTGATGCTTTATAATGTGACGTTGCACCACTCGCTCGCTGTCTTTCTCTCCACTCAGAGACAGCAGTAAGTAAGTATCCTTTATACATTCTCATCAACACTGTTTTAAATAACATAAATCAGATTTGTAATTACAGGAAGATTAAGTGATGGTTTATATGTTTGTGTCTTGCTGCAGGTTGTTTGTTGACATGAAAGTGAAGTGCATTCTGGGCCTTGTGGTCCTGGTGGCTGTTTCAGCTTGGGCAGAGGAGGAGGTGAGTTTTGCTCTAAATGTACGACATCCACAGTATTTTTTCACTGGTGGAAGAAGTATAAAGATCTTTTAAAAGTAAAAGTATCATACATGAATGATTAAAATATTTAATCACACATTTTTAATCTGTTCAAATTGTACCTTAAAGGGAGATTTGTCAAGTATTTAACAGACATTAACATCGATGTTAGAGCAGCATCTTGCTGTTGTAACTGCTCCAGGTGGAGCTACTTTTAACTACTTTATATACAGTTTGAGGTACAACTTTATAACAACATCATTAATAAATAGTAAATTAATTGTTAATTAAACTTAGTTAATAGTTACAAACAGTGAAAACCTCCCTATGTAAATAATGTTCGCTAATTATTAGTAATGCTTTAATTTATGTTATTTTATCATTAGTTGTGTAATGTGAAATAATTAGTTTATAAATGATATATTGTATTATAGCTGATTACATCAGTACACTATCTATTAACAGTTGATTGTTGCACACATTATAACATTTTATATACTGTATTAAGTATCTGTTAATGATTACTAAATGATTTGTAAACATTTTAGACTGATAGATGCACCAGTTTGTGGGTTGGTAGGCACTTCAGCTACACAAATGTATGCGCACAAGCACTGAGAAATGGAGTTTTTCATGATGTGTCCCCTTTAAGTCAAGTAGAAGTACCTCAAAATTGTACTGAAGTACAGAACTTGACTCTAAGTTTGTTTTTCTGTCTCCCTTTTTTTTATTGCTATATAATTTCTGGGAAACTCTTGATTCTGTAAGTTTGCTGTCTTTTTTGATCTGAATAAAATATGTATATCAGTGTTATAAACTTATAATAAAATGTACTGTATAATAATAATTAACTGAATAAACTAAAATCTGAATAAATCTCTCACAGGTCACTAAGGCTTTGACTACTTCAGAGCGCATTGAGAGAGCCAACAGGGATGTTGGTGAGGATGTTTTATAACGTTTAGTTTTTAGTTTAAGCTCAGGTTCCTCTTCCTCCTATCTATCTATCTATCTATCTATCTATCTATCTATCTATCTATCTATCTATCTATCTATCTATATTTATGTTTATTTATTTGTTTAGTTACTTGTTCCACACTTTTATTCCAACATGAAGGTCTAAATTCTCCTTTCAGGAATAAAAATCTGGTGGGAAAAATGACATGAAATATCTTTTTTATTTGTTGGTCTAGAAGTTGTCTAATTGGACTATGTTGAGTCTAAAAATGCTATAAAAATATCCACCATAATTGTCTTATTTAAAGTACAGAGGACATGACCTCAGTGTTCTTAATCCTGTGACCAGCACAAACCACAAATCAGATCTTATTGATGGAAGCACGAATTAGTGAAAAATGTTCTTAAATATTGATCTCCTTGTTTGCTGCAGTGCGTTCTCCTGACGAGCCGTACATAGAGGACGATGTGGCGTATGATTCTGAGGCTGAGAGAAACGCTGACCCCTGCACGTCCAGAGGCTGCATGTGGCCCAAGTCCGCCGATGGAAAGGTCTACGTGGCCTACATCATCTCCAGCGTCTACTGTTGAGTATAGTTCAGGCTGTGATTCGGCTCTTAAAGGTCTAATCTGTGATTTATTTTTAAACAAATTGGAAGTGAATCCACAGACTGGGAATTGATGGAGACAGAACAGCAACGAGTTTCTCAGCAACTCATAATCCAAAATGTATTCCCATTTGCTCTAATGTTTTCACCAATTATATGATTAACCCTGCTTATATTTTTGGCATTGTGTATATTTTTGATTTTGTGGTTTTTGGATATTTAATTATTGATATTTTATATTTCTATTCTTTATAGTTGCACTCTGCAAACTGCAACTGATGCACAATAATTTCCCTTGAAATGAATTAAGTTCTATCTTATCTTATCTTATCTTATCTTATCTTAAATCATCAACAACATCAGAAAACATGACTAATTATGACTACTTGCATGATAGAAGAAATTGATAAGAAACTCCAATTCAGGTGTCTTTAAATTTAACATTTATTCATCACACAAATATTTTAAAGCCTGTGTAATTTATCAATGTACTGTTGTATACAGTATATTATATATTTAATATCATAGAATCATGTCAGTCCTGTGTTGCATTAGCTTTAAAGTAATTTTTCATTTCCAGCCCCTCGGCAGGTGTCCATCATTGAGCGTGGTCTGCAATCCTTCCACGACTTCTCTTGTCTCCGCTTTGTCAAACGCACCAACCAGAGAGACTACCTGAATATCCAGTCCCTCAATGGGTGAGCATGTCGTGTAGAAAACACTCGGTTTAAAACACTTGTTGTGAAGTAAAGGCAATGGAACGGGGGGAGGGAGAATGTGTCTCAATGTTATCAATAGCACCTTTAACAACATATCCTCATTATGTTGATAGAAAACGTAATATAGTCTGCATTATGTTTCCTGTAAAATGTACCTGCTGTTGCAAATGAGTTGTATATTGCCTTTAAGGAACAGTAGCTTTTTTTATCTTATTTAACTGATCTCTTGATTTTATTTTCCTGTTTTACTAAAACAAAAAATCAGTAAACAAATTGAGATCTGTCCTGGACCGTTGCAGGTGCTACTCCTACATCGGCCGTCGCAGCAATGGGCAGAATCTGTCCCTGAGCCAGCCAGGCTGCGTTTACTACGACACCGTCCAGCATGAGGTGCTCCACGCGCTGGGCTTCCACCACGAGCAGAAACGCTCTGACCGCGACCAGTACATCCGCATTTTGTTGGAGAACGTCATCTCAGGTTTGCACTTTATTTAATGGACGTTGTAGGAAGAAGTCACTTTTTATTAAAGGGCGGGTCCATTATTTATTTATGTTTTTTAGGTTTTTTTTATCATTCTGTAGCTTCCCAGCGGTGTTCCTTATATATTAAAATACGAACATTCAAATGTTGGTCAAAGCACGTATGTTTTAGTGTCAAAATGCTTTTTTCCCAAGAACTTCTAAACACGTTTTCCCAGGTGACCTGACGTAGGTTTCTGCATGATGACGCTGCTACATATACAGTATATATATACATCCTGATAGTCAGTGTATTAATGTTACTTACAGTAACTTAGATGGCGGTCGGCATGCTCTCAGTTTGGAGAAGCAGACAGGAGTACCGGCACGGAAGCTAAGCAACGTACTGCTGCAGACGCCACGTTAGCTGAGATCTGAAAGTCACACAATAACAAAAACTAACTAACTGATCAATGCAACGGGAGACCAGCAACTCCTGTGTTCTGAGAGGTAAAACTGCTGTTTTTGTAAATGGAGTCTGGTGGCTTTGAAGAGAGCGATATAACAGCTTCAGTTCCCCGTCAGAAAGGGCTGTCTGATGGCAAGGCCATTTTATAGCTCTCCACTTGTGCTCCACCCTCTCGTGTTACTCCTGGTTGCAAAAAAACAACATGACGACAGCCAAAAACCAAAATGCCGAACTCAAGGCTTCAAAACTGTAGTCCACAAATCAATGGGTGACGTCAGGGTGACCACGTCCACTTCTTATATACAGTCTGTGTTCATAAACCCTCCTTAAAACTCTCAAGAAAGCAATGAGCATATTTCCCTAAATGTCAAACTATTCCTTCAACAACAATATATGTAACCACAGGTATAGATACAGATACCGCTGGATGTCATGGTAATTCTGTTTTCTTCTCAAATCCTCAGGAAAGGAGCACAACTTTGACAAAGTCAGCACTCTGAACCAGGGAACCACCTACGACTACGGCTCTGTTATGCATTACAGCAAGTAGGTCAAACACAAACAACTCCATTACGACTGTGGCTGCCATCGTTGGCATTCAGACTGAAAACAAGCGGCTGTTTATAACCCATTGTGTATAACAAATAAATAAATAAAATTTGATAAACAATAATTAGTCTTATTTTGAAAATAATGAGCATCTTTAGACAGAAAGCAAAAATATGCAACAAATCCAGTAAGTTTATTAATTACATTAATCAATAAGAGGAGTTCTCTTAACATCCGGGTGTTTTGACAGCATTGTTTTCATGATTTTGTTTTTCCAGTTCTTGTTTTGCTTGTTGTTTGGTAACATTTTGTTTTGTCATATTCTATTTCCTCATTTAAATCTTTCAGAAACTCTCTGGCGATAGTCATTTAATGTTTTATATTTTGTGGTTTCAGGTATGCGTTCTCTAAGAACAACCAGCCCACCTTGGTGGCCATCCCTGACCCCAGCGTTCAGTTCGGCGTGGCGCCCGAGATGAGCCAGAAGGACATCATCAGGCTGAACAGGCTGTACAACTGCTGAACAGTCCAGAGGTAGAAATCACAACACGTCCTTTCAGCCACAACAAACCATTAAAAACATATGTTCCTTTATGTTTATCTATTAATCAACATGAAGAAAAATATGTTCATTATTTATTTGAAAGTTTTGTTAAAGCATTTTTCTGCATTCCTGATACAGAGTTTAGTTGTATTAAAAGATAAACCGTCCAAGCGGTAAATATGATGAATCAGAATCTACTAATTCCATGGTAACAAATTGACATATGTTGGTGTACTAACCTATTACTGCATAATAACGTTACATGATTTGTATTTTTCTGTTACCATGAAGCGACATCTCAACTTGGTAGAGGCCTTTATTAAACATTAAACATGGAAAACATTGATTGTTGTTATTATTGCCCCAAGGACATTTCCCGACCTTTTAATGTTCCCTCTTTCAACAGGTGAATGAGATGATGCAGAATACTTCAGGAAGAGAATCAACATCATCATCATCATCATCATCATCATCATCAACGTCTTAATTTTTTTCATTTTCATCAATAACATTGTAAAAAAAATGTATACGCTCTAATCAACATCAATAAATTTGCATTTAAACATTCAGTTCCTTTGAGTTTGTTCATTAATTTCTCTACTTACTGTGTTACTTCCTCATCAAACTAAAACCACACATCACACTACTAATACTAAAAGTTTTGTGTATCACTGTAAAGCTGAGACTCCTGTGGATCCAATGAGCCCAACTGTATTCATGTGTGATGATGTTAGTCCTCATAGTAGCCATTTCATTGTAGTGAGACCCTTTTTTAAACTTGACCTCACTATATAAAATGACCTGTGGTGACCTCTAGGATAATCACAGCCTCATGAAACTTTACAGCCACAAACTAGAGACCTAGAGCATTCAGAGGATGGATGGCTTTCCTAGCAAGATTAACAATAAGGGGGTTTCTGAGCAGTTTACACAACAGAAATGCTTGCCATCCAGTTGCTGAAAAATGCAATTCTTGCAGAAATCTCCAAATGTCAAAAAGTTTTTGATCCCAAATCACAGCATAGCTTTTTCTATGGTGTTCCTCAAGGTCTTGGTGTCTTAATGTGGTATATTGGAGGGATTATTGATCATTTTTATCAATTCTCGAGTGGTAAAAAAATGGTTAAATTTAGGAACAAATCTGTGTAACAAATGATATCAACCCTAAAAATTGCTGCAACAACTTATGAGACATAATAGAGCATGGAGATGATCATAATATACTTCCATCATAATGTTCTCAGCCAACACTTTCCCAATGTATATTAATTAATTAATTCATTCATTCATTAGTTCATGTTTAATGATTTATGACTAGAACAACTTGACACAGTGCTGAGCTGCATCTCACATTAATCTTCAGGTTCCCAGCTTTCAGATGTTGTACACCACTTCTATGTGACATCTACTGTTGACCTGCTATCTCGCCCTAAAGACCCCCTGAACCCTAAAAAGACAAAAACGGGTCTATTGTGGGTCTCAGAGGGTTAACAAGTAGATATAAACTAAACATAATTTAAGACTATTAGTTATATTTACTTGCTTTTTTAAAGGCAATCAGTTTCCTAGATTTTTTAAAAGTAAAATCAACTTGTCAGATTTTACAGTGGATTGCTTAAATGTAATTAAACTATTACACAACCTATGGGAATAAGCATCTGGCATCAAGGTGAAATGGTCTTATCAGCTACAACAGGTTTATTTATATGTCCAATCATTTTTCTCCCCAGTGTATATAGAAACAGCTGCACACAAACACTGATGTGACTCTCTGTTGAGTATTTGTGGTGTGAACATCATTTAATACGTCTTTGTTGACTTCAGGTTTTCAGGAGACATGGCCGGTCTGAGGTGCGCTCTGGCTCTTCTGGTTCTGATGGTGGTTTCCATCAGGGCTGCTGAGAAGAAGGTGAGTTTAAATTACATTTTTTGCACATGTCAGACATCTATTGGTGGTTTTAAAAACTGTCCTGGGTTATGAAATGCACCAAAATCAACAAGGAAAATAAAACAAAGGTTTAAAATGGACAAAAACTGTATAAAATATAAAAACTTTAATCGCATCCTCCATCAGTGCTGTTTAAATGTAATATTTGGTAGGTAATAAAGGTTTTTTGGAATCAATTAATTTCATAAAAATGTATGTAATAATAATTTTGGTGAATTAGTAATCTGGAGAGTTTGCTGCCACCAAATTATAACCGAATAAATTAAAACAGAAGAAAAGTTGGGAATCTTTTGATAATATTGTTGTGACAATACTCCCATATTTGAAATCTCAAACTCATTATTTTCATTGACAAATTTTTTTTTTAAATAGCCTGACACATGCAGTTTATAAATAGCTAGACTCTGAATTTGTCATAATGTACAACTGTTGATTTAATAATGACTTTATAACACAAATGTGTTTCAACTCCTCTCATCACAGGTTAAATCTGTCTCTGAAAAGATTGAGGAAGCCAACACCAACATTGGTGAGATACTGTTATAATAATTTAAGTAGATTCTAATATTTAAAGCACATATATACATTCAACACACTGGGTATGTTGCCTATTTCTTTCCAAGTATTTAATGTCATGTGACTGTCCCTGTGGTCTCTCAATGAACATTGGAGAGATGTCTGAACAGGTGAACCTGCTCGCGTTGGTTTCACTACGGCGACCATAAACTAGGCTTTAAAATATGTTTCTTTTTGTCAAGCGTGTCCGACCTAGCAACAGTAACTAAGGGAGGCGGGACATAGGATCAATTACCTAACTCAGACACATCCCTAAATGAATGAATAAAAAGATTTGGTTCAGGTCTCTCTATTTGAACCCTGATGAAGACCTGCTAAGGTCGAAAACATGAACAACTCCTGGACCTAATAAAGGCTTTTCTCTTCCATATCACCCTGCTCCATGTCTGGACACCAGTCAGAGCTCCTGATGGGCTCTTTGTGGAGGACGACATGGTTTACGACTCTGAGAGCGAGAGGAACGCCGACCCCTGCACCTCCCGCAACTGCAAGTGGGACAAGGCCAGTGATGGCATGGTGTACGTGCCCTACGTCATCGCAGACCACTACAGTGAGTATTCACTTCAGTGTTGGTGGTAGGATTTGATCTGTAAAATTAGATCTTGCTATATCTTGTTGTTAACTGTTGGTTACACTTTCAGCCTCCAGAGAGCGGGCCATCATTGAACGCGGCCTACAATCCTTCGACAGCGTCACCTGCATCCGATTCGTCCCTCGCGCCAGTCAAAGAGACTACATCCACATCCAGTCTCTGGACGGGTTCGGCCTTATTTCATGTTTCAGTCAGAGGGAATATAAACTGTAGAAGTAATGACATACAGAGGTTTCCAAAGTTTATGTTTTACCACGTTATTGTACCACTTCTTCCACATGAGAAACAATTTAGAAATGTCTACTTCCAGAAAACCATCCAAAACTTGGTAAGGTTCTATGGCCTATAGTTGGTTAAAGTTGAATCAAAATTAATGTCTATGAGATATTTAAATGGCCTCATAATGATTTCATACAGTAACATCAGCATATAACCTTGCGAGACACATTGAATATACTATACATGAGCTACAAAGTTCTCCAATCCATACGACCACATAGGTAATTTGTTCCTACCCTGTAATACAACCCACAGGAACATTTCTTAATATAGTCAGCCTGACGTCGGCTGCGTCAAATACCAAGGCTTTGTCACAGCCGCCGGCGTTAGATACCGACACTTAAGGCACCCTTTAGCGTCGGTATGAGACGCACCGGGCTTTCCATTAACAAAATTGTAAATCTGCGTCAATATTAAATGCTCAGGGAGTGAGGTGATGTAGCTTTAAGAGCGAAAAGACACACACCGGGCGGGCAGGAGGGGAGGTGGATGGGTCCAACAAACACAAGGCTTTCATCCAGCAGACCGCTGTTTGTGTCCAGTGCATCACGTTATAATCAGTTGTTCATTCATGTCCTGTGTTCACAACGCTCAGTGTCACAAACGTAGTAGTTTTAAGCCCAACCATGTTGTTTTTTTCCTAAACCTTACTGTTTTTTTGGACCAAGTACGGACTGTGGACTGGTAGCTTGAGAGGTGCCAGTTCGTCTTGTGTGTCACGTAGCTGCCCACTGCTCCTAATGGACTAGGATGGGTTAATACAGAGACATAATGTCACCGTGTGCTGTGCTGTATACAACACAATGTGTGACAATAAAAGTTGATTTACATTTTTACATGTACTTTATCACTATTTAAACTACTCTTTATACTACGTCACCTGACTTCTGTCATAATTATACGGCCACTAGAGGTCGCATTACGAAACATAAAAATGGGTTGTAATAAGCTGTTGTACAAACAACCTATGGGGTCGCGTTGTGCGGGAGGACAGGCTGGTTTTAAACAATAGGATGGGGTTACAGGTTCATTAAACAAATGAATGAGGAAACTGTTCTTAAAAAACTGATCACTTGATATTTTTAAAATGTTTAGCATGGCAATCTACACAATAACACACACTGTTTATCTTCTCTCAGGTGCTTCTCCTACGTGGGTCGACGTTTCAACGATCAGGATCTGTCTCTGAAGAGACAGGGCTGCCTGTACCACGACGTGGTGCAGCACGAGTTGCTGCACGCTCTGGGCTTTAAACACGAGCAGTGCCGCTCCGACCGTGACCAGCACATCCGCATCCTGTGGGAGAACATCATACCCCGTAGGTGATACCCTGACCTTTTGTCTACTGCTATTTGAATGATCATCCAATGTCAACTTTCTGTCTGAGGATAGGGTTGAAACACTACAGTCCATGACAAGGCATCTCATTTTTCTTTAAATTTGCTTAGATATTTATGGTCCTTCAAATGAATCCAAATGGTTTTGGTGACCTCTTTACTTTTTTGTTGTAAAAAACGTTTCTCACCACATTCAACTCTTCTAATAACCCCTCCTTCTTTAATATAATGCCACTTAGCTATCCTTTGCTATAGATAAAGTGTTCAAGGCTTGGCACAGCTCAGCACATTTGCATGGTCACTACTATTATAATGTGTTGCTTGTTTGCTCTCCTCTCAGGTTGGGAGTACGCCTTCGACAAGATCAACACTCTGAACCAGGGAACCCCCTACGACTACAACTCTGTCATGCAGTACCACAAGTAGGTACAGAGACACCGTGTGCAATGTGTCTTAACGTTATTTACTGACATTTCTTCTGCACACAACACATTTTTATCCACTATTCATAAAACCAGATGGTCTTTGGAATAAAGTTTCAGCCACTGTGGGTCTGAATCTGACCAAACATACCTGCACCTTATATATATACCTTATATTAGAGAGCTACCCATCATCCACTAAATAATGTGTTTAAATCCAGGACTGCCTTCTCCAAGAACAACCAGCCCACCATGGTGCCGATCCCTGACCCAAACGTCGAGTTTGGTGTAGCAGCTGAGATGAGCCAGAATGACATCACCAGGGTCAACCGGCTGTACAACTGCAGACTAGACTAGTAAATACACACACACGCACACACACATACACACATACATATTAATCCAGCTGCATGCAGAGCTCTGTGGAGGACGGAACCTGCCAAAATAAAAAATAAATAAATAAATTACTTGTAAAATGATTAAATATGTCCTCAAATGCAGCAAAAATAATATAAAAAATAAATGTAGCCATCAATTAACTGATAAAATGTGTTTAAAATATGTTTTGACTTGCTTCTTTATTTATTTCTTCGCTTAACATAAATAAATACATACATTTAAAAATAAATATAAAATAAATGCAAAAATAAATAAATACAAAATAACTTTATTGTTTATTCTGTTATATTTACACTCTTTCCCACTTTTACTGCAACTGCTGCACAACAATTCCTCTTGGGGAAAAAATTAAGTTTTATGTTATCTGAAAATAATTTCTGGCTGATTTTAATTTGATTTTTAATTTTGTTCTGTCAAAGGCCCGACACAAAAGTTTCTTCTTCCTGGGTTCAATTACCGACAGATGCCCTTCTGTGAGAGCAGCAGTCCGAAGGCTGAAGCTCAAGTTATTGATCTATATGATTACTGAGCCTTCAGTCAGATTGGAATATAAATGGTTGAAATACATCAGATACGTCTCAAAATACATTGTGATTTGTAGTCAAGAGCATCAATAAAATGTCACAAAAAACACATTGTAGTGGCCTCATTTCTCCTCTGAGCATTTGTTCTTACTGGCATGGCCATTTTCAAAGGGGTCCCTTGACCTCTGACCTCAAGATATGTGAATGAAAATGGGTTCTATGGGTACCCACGAGTCTCCCCTTTACAGACATGCCCACTTTATGATAATCACATGCAGTTTTTTGCATCCAGTGCAAATGTTTTCCTATCCTTCCTTTCCTATTTTCGCCTATTCTAAAATGGTGTGTTTGAATATTTCTGCATAGTGGGGTCCCTAACAGTCCTGAATTACATAAATTGGGTATCACTGTAAAGCTGAGACTCCTGTGGATCCAATGAGCCCAACTGTATTCATGTGTGATGATGTTAGTCCCCATAGTAGCCATTTCATTGTAGTGAGACCCTTTTTTAAACTTAACCTCACTGTATAAAATGACCTGTGGTGACCTCTAGGATAATCACAGCCTCATGAAATATTACAGCCACAAACTAGAGACCTAGATCATTCAGAGGATGGATGGCTTTCCTAGGTAGATTGACAATAAGGGGGTTTCTGAGCAGTTTCCAGAACAGACAAAACGGGTCTATTGTGGGTCTCAGAGGGTTAAAAGCAGATTCATGAACACGTAACTTCCTCATTGTTACAGTAGCATCAGCTAAATGACTAAAACCTAAATGTAAATTGTTTAAGTGAACAGTATAAATTTTATTTCTCTATCACGAGAAAACATTTTTTTAAATAACGACACAACAAACAGATTATGTTTTACATTCATATTTATTGATTAAAGTAAATTGGAAATGTGGTTCCCACCACCTTTTAGCAAACAGGAAAATCC